>JAXDDW010000292.1:17500-148855 GCA_034670385.1 Hoplostethus mediterraneus | reverse complement strand
CATAGGCTTGCACAAACCTCTTGAGCTTTACCAACCAATTTGCATTGCAGAAGCAGAGACCAAACGTCTCTCGCCCAACTTAACGTGGCTGCAATACGCTCGAAAGCGTTAAAGTACAAATCTACCTCCGATTTCCTGAATGGAGGAACTAGCGCAATGTGCCTACTGACATCAAAGCCAACAGAAGCAGGATCAGAGGGCTGGCGTGCAAACAAAGGAGAGGCAGCCGTAGCTGGCTGTCTCCTCTCCAACTCGAGTGTTTTCAGGCGGAAGTGCACCATCTCTAACTCGAGCTCTTTATTCCGCAACTCCACCTCCCTGATACGGAGAGTCAGTCGTAAGTCCTCAGTGGACATACCTGCCTGCACACACGGATCTATGCCTGGAGCTGGTGCGTCAGCGCGGGCAACCCCTACTGTCGCATCCACCTTACCTCCTTTCCTAAATCCAAAACACAAATATATGCACATTTGTGCATTCTTTGATACTGTTATGCTGCTGCATCCCCCCTGGGATCAATAAAGTATCTGTCTATCTATCTTGAAGCATTTTCATACTTCCTTTGTTGCATCTCAACTTCATCTGTACGTCCAATTCAACTGTAGTATTTTAATTCTCATGTTCCTCCTTAAGATATCTTAACTTGTGGCTAGTCTTTCATGAATGGTCAATCTTTATTTAGTGGAAGCTACTACTCTTCTAATGTGGCAGGTCCATGTCTTCAGGGCGTGCATGTAGAAAGTGCAGCATGTTTCAGATTAGTTGTTCCTCATTGCAGTACCTATAGCTGGACAACATGCAACCACATCCAATGACTTTCTCCTCACTTCCTGCATGGGAGACTTGATACAGGTAGGCAATTGTCAGGTCTTATTAAAGCATTGTAGGCCACAGGGGCAAGTAAGAAGAAATGTCTCATTATTTGAACTGCATGTGATGAACTTGCTGATGGAATATTTCTTCTTAGTCACTGAGCAGACCAACGCATTTCGTCTTCCTTCCCGTGGTCATGCAGGGTGTGCAACATGGAAAAAAGCTTCATCCCGTCCATCTCTGGAAAAGTCAAAAGTATCAGCACACAGCAGCAAGTCTGGAGACCGCCTGACCTTGAATGGTTAACAAGAGGAGGACTACTGAACAGCTGGGCTTCGACTGCGTCAGGACTGCTGGGGTGTCGCGGACTTGCAAGTGATGTAAAACAGTATGAGAATACAGGAAATGCAGGAGTCAGAGCTGGATACTGGAGATCTGACACTTGGAGGTGTTAAAATCAGGACTTGACACATCAACATGAAACTTGGTGTTGCATCATCACACGCATCCTGATTCTAAAAAAGGAATAAATTTCTAATTCCAATCCTTCACCTCCATTAACTCAACTCAAGGCTAGACCTGACACACACACACACACACACACACACACACACACACCCAGCAAGGTGTGTTCAGTAATAGATCATGGTCTGAGGCTGATTGACTATTGATCAAGACAAGGAGACAAGATTGATGCCTCATCTCGCAATTCAATTTTAAAGAAGAGGAGAAATGAGGAAGGACAAGAAAAGAGGAGAGGAGAGGAGGGGAGGGGAGAGGAGAGGAGAGGAGGCTTCCTTTCCACCTTGTTAAGGAGATCTTTGTTAAGGAAGGCTGCTGTTGACACTTCCTGTCTGAGAGCCAGAGGGCAACGCAACACCTCAGACACACACACACACTCTCTCACAAACTTGTTGTCATCTGAAATTCTCTTTATCCTCCTAACACTTCTAATGGGTGTGTGTGTGTGTGTGTGTGTGTGTGTGTGTGTGTGCAGGGTTGGCCTCCATTCTCTTTTAACCCCAGGAAGTATGTTTTATTGCACTCCTCATCTTCTCATTATTGATATAATATTATTTGCTCGTTAGGTGTCCAGGCCTCAGAAACTGTTCAGGTATTAAAAACCTCTAACATCCTGGGGGGGCGTAGGCTGGATCCAGGAGAGATTTGAGTCGGTGGACTGACTCTCCCTGGATCCAGCACTGCGGCCAATTCAGGCCGATTGCAGCTGGGCCCTTTTTACCTGTAACCATGTATGAACAAGAGTATCTGAGTCAGAGTGAGAGTCTGAGCGAGTGCTGGAGTCGGCAGGACATCGAGAGAATCGAGGGTCGGCTGCATGGACCGGCAGCGGCCACCAACCAGGTCCGTGGAGGATGAAGCCTGGCTGACTGGCAGCCTTGGTGCTCCGCGGCTGACCTGCCGGGAGGGAGGGAAAGGAGACGGTGCTAAAAACCTGCCGTCAACACCGGATTATATTTATATTGCTGTGAGCAAATAACTCCGCCCTCCTGCCTTGTCTCTGTCTGTAGTGAGCATTGCTACAAGGCCATTCCTCCTATGTATCTCCTCATACTGGACAACTTTATTCATAGAATAATGAACTAAAAATGCTCCCCCATCTCTCGCTTGCTCCACTTTTGAGCTCCTTAGCTTTTTAATCAATCATCTCGCACAGTGTCCTGGTTTACAGACTTCAGAAACAGCGTAGTGGTTTTATTCAAGCGTTTTCTGAACTCCTTTTTCAGTGGATTTCATGTATCGGGATGTTTAAATCTTATGTCAGTTAAAGGGGCCAGTCCTCTGGTTTTACCCTGGCAATGTGGAAATGATAGATGTTTGCGTGTCAGATCAGAAAGCAATTGTTTGTAAGTCTCTTCTACCCTTGTTTTTAAGTCTCTTCTACCCTTGTTTTTAAGTCTCTTCTACCCTTGTTTTTAAGTCTCTTCTCTACCCTTGTTTTTAAGTCTCTTCTACCCTTGTTTTTAAGTCTCTTCTACCCTTGTTTTTAAGTCTCTTCTCTACCCTTGTTTTTAAGTCTCTTCTACACTTGTTTTTAAGTCTCTTCTGCCCTTGTTTTTGAGGCCGAATCCCAATTCTCATTTTCACCCCTACGGCTTCGGCTTGGCCCTTCGGCTTGGCCCTTGGAACAGAGTCACAAGGGGTAGTGGTAGAAATCTCTCCCTAAGGGACAACCCTTCAAGACCCTGATACGTCATCGATGACGTTTACCTAAACAGACGGGACGAGTTTGTTATCGGAGATTAGTATGGCAATAATGGTATTATCACAGTGACATTTGCCTTCATCTGATGGAGATAGAAAAGCATGGACGCTCGCAATTCGTTCACAATTTATACTTTTCACGCTACTAATCAATCAAACAAGTCATCAAATAAAAAAGACCACTGCTTCATTACCAGTCCACTTCATGACAGAATAGCGTTAGCGGTGCTCTGTAGTCTAGCAAGCTGTCCTAACGTTACCCTGCCAGTCTGCACTGATATTAGAGGAGCTGTAACAAGTGCAGCAACTTCGCTGCTGGACTTTAGTTATATTTTGTCATATGCCATCAAAGGGGGGAAATACGACATGGAAATATGTCAAAATGCGGGACTGTCATGCACAAATCAGCCTAAAAACAATGTTGTAACGTTAACTAGCGAGGCAGAGACATTGGCATATTAGCGATTTTTTGTTATGCTTGTTATAAAGAAACGGTCTATAATACATTGAAACGACATAAACTAAGATAATACCACAGTTAGAATATTTTTTAAATCTTTATTAACGAAGAAAATACTACATTTGTGGTTCACTTTGATGGTAGTGTAGCGGTCGCCAAGATCTTCCAGTTGATTCGCAGGTCATTCTGGGAGATTTCTCCTAGCCCTCGGTTTGTAGTGTGCCCCTGAAAAATCTCCGTTTGGAGGACCATGTAGCCCTAGCCCTTCGCCCTACCCCTCAATCCCAAGAGTATTGGGACACCCCTACCCCTTCATGTGAACGTGCAAAACGGAGGTGAAGGGCTAAGGGGTGAATTGGGATTCGGCCTAAGTCTCTTCTCTACCCTTGTTTTTAAGTCTCTTCTGCCCTTGTTTTTAGGTCTCTTCTACCCTTGTTTTTAAGTCTCTTCTACCCTTGTTTTTAAGTCTCTTCTACCCTTGTTTTTAAGTCTCTTCTCTACCTTTGTTTTGAAGTCTCTTCTACCCTTGTTTTTATGTCTCTTCTACCCTTGCTGTCAGCACATCTGAATTGGTTTCTACCTTTAAAACAGAACCTCCTCAGTGGGTGTTGGAAATGTCACAACTGCACTCATAAGAGTGACCAATGATCTCCTGTTAGCTATCGATTCAGCACTCAGCACTATTGTTACTTGACATGAGCCCCACCTTTAATATCCAAACTACTGGATAGAACACCACATCTTCCACAACCACACGACCTCAACAGTGTTGCAATGTGGACTTTGGTATACCACAAGGCTCTGTCTTGGGCCCACTGCTATTCTCTATATATATGCTACCACTCTGTCAAATCTGTCAGCATTCATTTTCATTGCTAAGCTGACAATACTCAACTTTACGTATGAGTTAAACTGAACGATCACTCCCAATTCCAGATTCAGATCCCAGGACGCTGGCTTTTCTTCTTTCAGTCAAGACTAAAAAACATTTATTCTTTATATATTTATATATATTTAGTCATTTGACCAGCCTCGAGGGAGTGGCTCAGTCTCTTCTCAGAGTAAGGCTAGACCAGTTAGCTCATCCTAGCTCAGGATCCTGATGGATACTAGCATCTTGCCTACATCTTGCCTACATCTTGTCCTATTCTCCTGGTCCACCTACTCCTGTCCTCTGATTGGTCATGTCTGTCTGAGTATGTCTCCAGGTTGTTACCCGGCTGTAGCTGAGGGGCGTTCGCACATATCACCACAAACTCTGAAAAAGAAAGCTCCTGGTGTGTGTGTGTGTGTGTGTGTGTGTGTGTGTGTGTGTGTGTGTGTTCAGAATTCTGAGACAAGCAGCCTGCTAAAAATAGATACTGTTTATAGAGCAAAGAGAGAGAGAGAGAAAGAGAGAGAGAGACTGAGAGAGACAGAGACAGAGAGAGAGACATAGACAGACCACTACCTTTTTCTACTACACTATTACCATTCAGTACTGATTCAATTTTATGTATTTATATTCTCCAACTCCTCCCAGTCAACGATCATTTATATTTACAAGATAAATCACTCCATCGTCAACCAGCCCCCCTTGTCCTGGACTGTGACACCAAAAGGGCATCAAAACCTCAGTATCACATTCAGCATACATGGAGGAGATGGTGATTGACCCCCGGAGGAAGGCACCACCCCTCACACCGGTGAACATCCAGGGCTTGGACATAGAGATGGTGGACAGTTTTAAGTACCTGGGTGTTCACCTCAACAATAAACTGGACTGGACACACAACACTAACGCCCTGTACAAGAAGGGCCAAAGTCGCCTCCACCTTCTGAGGAGACTGAGGTCCTTTGGAGTACGCAGGGCCCCTGCTACGGATCTTCTATGACTCTGTGGTAGCTTCTGCTATTCACTACGCTGTGGTCTGCTGGGGAGCGGGCAGCACTGACCGGGACAGGAAGAGACTGAACAAGCTGGTCAGGAGGGCCAGCTCTGTCCTGGGCTGCCCACTGCCCTCTGTGGAGGAGGTGGGTGAGAGGAGGATGTTAGCCAAGCTGACCTCCATCAGGGACAACACCTCTCACCCACTGCAGCCAGACAGTGGAGGCCCTGAGCAGCTCCTTCAGCGGCAGACTCCGTCACCCTCAGTGTAGGAAGGAGCTACCGCAGGTCCTTCATCCCCACCGCTGTTAGACTGTTCAACCCAACAGTCTAGTCCTCATCTTTCCTCCCTGATATAGAACTGTGCAATACCCCCCCCCCCCCCCCCAACAACCAGTCAATCATCTCCCCCCTCCACCACCTTGTAAATATGTATATAGCCATAGCAATATATTATAGGCCTACAGTCTCTCCCATAATACACTTTTTGTTATTTAAGCTGCATACAGTCTTTTAATATTTAATATTTAATTTGTTAATACTCCTTGTTTATCTTTTTCTTTTTCTTATGGCACTCTATTGTTTGCACACTTGTTTTTTTTTTTTTCTTTTTGCACTATATTGTCTATTCTATTCTGTTTTCTATTGTTGTGAGCTGTCATAACGCGTGAATTTCCCCACGGCGGGATCAATAAAGTCTATCTTATCTTATCTTATCTTATCTTATCTTATACATTATACCTTTTTACAAACACTCTTGTGTTCGTACCACTGCAACGAATAACAGCAAAAGCAAGATTGATAAAACCATGTTCTCATTTTTACAATATATTTATTGAGACTACACACAAGTGATAAAATACATCATCAGCAAGGTAGAAGATATTTCCTCTCTGCATGCTCAACTCCGTCAGAACCACCTGAGGCTACATCCAGACAATCAGAGTTAGGACATTATGCATGTCAGTGTTGCTTCCGATGGACATTCCTAGTCATGGAATTCATTTGAACTTTAAGTTCAAATTATACTCACATTTTGTTCCCTTTGGTGGTGAGCAGAACTGTTGGTGGAGAAGTGTCACTGGCATCCATCAGGATGTGGTTCTGATCTGAGGTCAGCAGTAGATCTATGAAGACATTAAGATAAATTATCAAGCACATGTATCAATTCCTCCCTGATGGGTTGTTGTTCATTTGAAACGGAAAAAGAGATTGGTGAAAAATGTGACGTTGAAGTAATGGTTGGAGAAATTGCAAAAAGAAAAAGGCTATTATTTGGAGGCCTTTAAACATGATCAAATATATTGAATGGCTGCAGCAGTAAATGTTGATAGTTCAGAGAGGAGAGGGGATCCAGTGGAGGAGGAGAAGGAGATCCAGTTGAGGAGGAGAGGGGATCCAGTGGAGGAGGAGAAGGGGATCCAGTGAAGAAGGAGATCCAGTGGAGGAGGAGAGGGGATCCAGTGGAGAAGGAGAAGGGGATCCAGTGGATGAGGAGAGGGGATCCAGTGGAGGAGGAGAAGGAGATCCAGCTCTCACTTGTATCCTCGGCCAAACTGTCATCAGTGGCTTTGTGTCCCAGCAATTTGGGAGACACAAATCCACAGATCCATGTAATCAGACTTGCAACAGTAGACCAAGTTTACCACAGTGCACTTCACTGCACTTTTGTATCACTATAACTGTGTATGTGACAAATAAACCTTTGAACCTTGAACCTTGATTTGGTAATCCTCTGTGTATTCTGGACTTGGAACACAGGTATGGGCGCCAGGTTTGCTGTTGGCATCCTCGGCATTAACTTTATCCTCTTTATCCACTTTATCCTCTTTATCCTCTTTATCCTCTTTATCCACTTTATCCTCTTTATCCTCTTTATCCATTCCCATTCACACTCATTCACTGCTCTGCACTTTACCCACTTTAGCCATTCAACCCCCTTTCACATTCATTCACCCATTCCCATTCTTTAACTCTGTATACATGTACCATCTATCCATTCGCTCTGCTATTTATATGTTGTCTTTTAGTTTTTCTTTTTTTTTCTTTTTTTAGTACCTTGTTTTTTGTATTTTTTATTGTGTATTTTGTATTTCGGAATTTATCCTTGTTTTGTATTTTCTACATTCTTCAATACTTTTATGCTGCTGCAACCCCAGAATTTAATTTAACAAATAAATATCATAGGGTTAGGGTTGTGAGTTGGTTGGTTGAGTGTGACTCGTTCTGTGAGTTGGTTGGTTGGTGTGTGACTCATTCTGTGAGTTGGTTGGTGTGTGACTCGTTCTGTGAGTTGGTTGGTTGGTGTGTGACTCTTTCTGTGAGTTGGTTGGTTGGTGTTTGACTCGTTCTGTGAGTTGGTTGGTTGGTGTGTGACTCTTTCTGTGAGTTGGTTGGTTGGTGTGTGACTCGTTCTGTGAGTTCGATGGTTGGTGTGTAACCAACCTTCAATCACATTAGAAGATTAGGACAATTTTTTGGTGTCTCCTATTTGGCAATTTAGAAATACTTTTGCTGATATATTTAGGCATCTCTACTGAACATGTTTACCAAGTTTTCTGATGATTGAACAAAAGGTCTGTCAGCTATGACCAATTTTGTGTTATGCCACATCCTTTGTCAAGTTCATTGGTCGATGGTGGCCATATTGTTTTATACAATAAGACAACAACAAATCCAATATGGCGGACTTGGGTGGTCTTTGTAGAGCAAGGACAGATGCATGTCCGTACCAGTTGACTGGGATCACATTTCTAGTGAGGAATTTGCAAGTCATTATCTTTCATTCTGCCAAATTTAATGTCTGTATGATTTACCATCTCATGGCAATTTGAGAAATGGAAAAAGAGGAAGAAGAAAAACAACAACAACAAAGCAATACAAAGATTATAGGGTTTCATCCCTACGGACTTAATGGATGGTGGATGGGGATGGTGGGTGTGAGGCGTAGGCTGGCATAGGAGAGAATTCAGCTAGTGGGTTGGTTCTAGCTATAGGGGGTGTAGTAGTACTATTATCTGTAGATGTAGTAGTAGTAGTAGCAGTAGTAGTAGTATTGAGGGTTTGACTTGGAAGTAACTAGATTTCTCTCTCTCTGACAGGTTTGGTCTCATTAGTGTCAGAATGAAACATCAGCTTGGAGAAATTTCACACACACACACACACACACACACACATACACACACTGTGTAGACATTGAAATGGTTGGTGTTCTGTTGTGATGCCAACACCTCCTGTCCTCATTAATACATCTCTCTTCCCACTCTTCTTCCCTTCTGCATTTGTCCTTCAGTATGAACTATATGCAGCGAATGGAAACATATACAGATGTGAATATATATTCAATATATTCCCAATGAGATGGAGATGTGGAGAAACAGGATTGTGACTCAGAGAACATCTTCTGTTATTATCGTAATCACAACACATAAGTGGATGCAGGTACCAGAGCCTGCTGTATCTTCCCAAGGATGAAGGAGGCCAGGGAGTACTCCACCCGGCCAGCAGGGGTGCTGCTGTCCGGCTCCAGTTCATCCAAAGACTGCTTCATGGGCCTAGAAACCTGGTTTGGAGACCTCTAGCCTGTGCCATACTGAATCGTCTTGGTGGCCTGGGGCTGAGCAGATCACTGTTTTAAATAGATTTTTAAAATCCCAGTTTTTTTATCGCAGACTGTTTTTTTTTTAAAAAGGAGAGACTGGAGTCCACTGATTCTCTTTACTGGCTTCTAAAGGAACCAGTTGTACATGGAAGTTGTTTGGACATGGTCTGCCAGGGCCAGACCCACAGTCCAGAAGCAGTTCTGCATGGCAGGGGTGACCACACTGGAACAAGCTGGCTGGGCCGAACCTGGATGATGCTGCTACACTGGCTTCTCACCTGGGTTTTATTTGTCAGTGTCTTACAGTTTTTCTCAATTGATTTGGCAAATTTCTCCAAACTAAGGTCCATGCTCTCAAAACAGTTATCACAGCCATCTAAACACTTGGTAATTTTGCAAAACTAATTGTACATTTTCAGTTTTCACACAAACTACAAAACTACATACATCATTTTGCCAAACATTACAAACAGAATACATACTACATAAAGTTCAAATTTCATTTAAAGGGGTATGGGAGGAAGAGGACATGAAGGAGGAAGGGGAGATGGAGGACATGGAGGAGGAAGAGGAGATATGGGAGGTAGAGGACATGGAGGAGGTAGAGGAGGTATGGGAGGTAGAGGACATGGAGGAGGAAGAGGAGGTAGAGGACATGGAGGAGGAAGAGGAGGTATGGGAGGAAGAGGACATGAAGGAGGAAGGGGAGGTATGGGAGGTAGAGGACATGGAGGAGGAAGGGGAGGTATGGGAGGTAGAGGACATGGAAGAGGAAGGGGAGGTAGAGGACATGGAGGAGGAAGAGGAGGTATGGGAGGAAGAGGACATGAAGGAGGTAGGGGAGGTATGGGAGGTAGAGGACATGGAGGAGGAAGGGGAGGTAGAGGACACGGAGGAGGAAGAGGAGGTATGGGAGGAAGAGGACATGAAGGAGGAAGGGGAGTTATGGGAGGTAGAGGACATGGAGGAGGAAGGGGAGGTAGAGGACATGAAGGAGGAAGGGGAGGTATGGGAGGTAGAGGACATGGAGGAGGAAGATGATTTATGGGAGGTAGAGGACATGGAGGAGGTAGAGGAGGTACGGGAGATAGAGGACATGGAGGAGGTATGGGAGGAAGAGGAAATGAAGGAGGAAGGGGAGATATGGGAGGTAGAGGACATGGAGGGGGTATGGGAGGTAGAGGACATGGAGGAGGAAGAGGAGGTATGGGAGGTAGAGGACATGGAGGAGGTAGAGGAGGTATGGGAGGTAGAGGACATGAGGAGGAAGGGGGGGTATGGGAGGTAGAGGACATGAAGGAGGTATGGGAGGTAGAGGACATGGAGGAGGAAGGGGAGGTAGAGGACATGGAGGAGGAAGAGGAGGTATGGGAGGTAGACGACATGGAGGGGGTATGGGAGGTAGAGGACATGGAGGAGGAAGAGGAGGTATGGGAGGTAGAAGACATGGAGGAGGTATGGGAGGTAGAGGACATTGAGGAGGAATGGGAGGAAGAGGAAATGAAGGAGGAAGGGGAGGAATGGGAGGTAGAGAACATGGAGGAGGAATGGGAGGAAGAGGACATGAAGGAGGAAGGGGAGTTATGGGAGGTAGAGGACATGGAGGAGGAAGGGGAGGTAGAGGACATGAAGGAGGAAGGGGAGGTATGGGAGGTAGAGGACATGGAGGAGGAAGATGATTTATGGGAGGTAGAGGACATGGAGGAGGTATGAGGAGGTACGGGAGATAGAGGACATGGAGGAGGTATGGGAGGAAGAGGAAATGAGGAGGAGGGGAGATGGGAGGTAGAGGACATGGAGGGGGTATGGGAGGTAGAGGACATGGAGGAGGAAGAGGAGGTATGGGAGGTAGAGGACATGGAGGAGGTAGAGGAGGTATGGGAGGTAGAGGACATGAAGGAGGAAGGGGGGTATGGGAGGTAGAGGACATGAAGGAGGTATGGGAGGTAGAGGACATGGAGGAGGTATGGGAGGTAGAGGACATGGAGGAGGAAGGGGAGGTAGAGGACATGGAGGAGGAAGAGGAGGTATGGGAGGTAGAGGACATGGAGGGGGTATGGGAGGTAGAGGACATGGAGGAGGAAGAGGAGGTATGGGAGGTAGAGGACATTGAGGAGGAAGGGGAGGTAGAGGACATGGAGGAGGTATGGGAGGAAGAGGAAATGAAGGAGGAAGGGGAGGAATGGGAGTAAGAAAACATGGAGGAGGAATGGGAGGAAGAGGACATGAAGGAGGAAGAGGAGGTAGAGGACATGGAGGAGAAACGAGGTATGGGAGGTAGAGGATAGGAAGGAGGAAGAGGAGGTAGTGGACATGGAGGAGGAAGAGGAGATAGACGACATGGAGGAGGAAGAGGAGGTAGAGGACATGAAGGAGGAAGAGGAGGTATGGGAGGTAGAGGACATGGAGGAGGAAGAGGAGATAGAAGACATGGAGGAGGAAGAGGGGGTATGGGAGGTAGAGGACATGAAGGAGGAAGGGGAGATAGAAGACATCTACTGTTCATGTAGAGGACATGAAGGAGGAAGGGGAGATAGAAGACATGGAGGAGGAAGAGGGGGTATGGGAGGTAGAGGACATGGAGGGGGTATGGGAGGTAGAGGACATGGAGGAGGTATGGGAGGTAGAGGACATGGAGGAGGAAGAGGAGGTATGGGAGGTAGAGGACATGGAGGAGGTAGAGGAGGTATGGGAGGTAGAGGACATGAAGGAGGAAGGGGAGATAGAGGACATGGAGGAGGAAGAGGAGGTATGGGAGGTAGAGGACATGGAGGAGGTAGAGGAGGTATGGGAGGTAGAGGACATGAAGGAGGAAGGGGAGGTAGAGGACATGGAGGAGGAATGGGAGGTAGAGGACATGAAGGAGGAAGGGGAGGTAGAGAACATGGAGGAGGAAGAGGAGATAGAAGACATGGAGGAGGAAGAGGAGGTATGGGAGGTAGAGGACATGAAGGAGGAAGAGGAGATATGGGAGGTAGAGGACATGGAGGAGGAAGAGGAGGTATGGGAGGTAGAGGACATGGAGGAGGAAGAGGAGATAGAGGACATGAAGGAGGAAGAGGAAGTAGAGGACATGGAGGAGGAAGAGGAGGTATGGGAGGTAGAGGACATGGAGGAGGAAGGGGAGGTAGAGGACATGAAGGAGGAAGAGGAGATAGAGGACATGGAGGAGGAAGAGGAGGTATGGGAGGTAGAGGACATGGAGGAGGAAGAGGAGATAGAGGATATGGAGGAGGTATGGGAGGTAGAGGACATGGAGGAGGAAGAGGAGTTATGGGAGGTAGAGGACATGGAGGAGGAAGAGGAGATAGAGGACATGGAGGAGGAAGAGGAGGTAGAGGACATGGAGGACATGGAGGAGGAAGAGGAGATAGAGGACATGAAGGAGGAAGAGGAGATAGAGGACATGGAGGAGGAAGAGGAGGTAGAGGACATGGAGGACATGGAGGAGGTATGGGAGGTAGAGGACATGGAGGAGGAAGAGGAGGTATGGGAGGTAAGATGGATGATGAATAAACAGTAAACATGTTTGTTTTTTTCATGTGTAAATCAATAAATCAATATTGCTACCTTCCTCCTGTATCCTAAATGAGAGATGTGACATTACCAGAGTTGAAATATTAATACTGCAGTATGTTTAAAGAAAAACATGTTGATCAACAAATTATGGTAAAAAGAAAATCAGTTGATGAACAAAGGGACGGCTGAACGTTCTGATGAACACATGTTCGCGTTAGTGCTCCTGAGTGGCTGAATATATATCTAATCAATAGATGACACGTGTGTATAGTTTTGATGACAGTATTGATTTTGTATAATGTTATCTGAAATCAAATCAAATCACATTTATTTGTACAGCCCTTCATCACCGTTCCAGTCTCTCAGGCTTCACAGTGCCAACATGTGAAACAATAAATGGTTAGTACATGACATCCCCCAGCCTTAGAGGGGCTACTCAGAGAGGATGGGGCTACTCAGAGAGGATGGGGCTACTCAGAGAGGATGGGGCTACTCAGAGAGGATGGGGCTACTCAGAGAGGATGGGGCTACTCAGAGAGGATGGGGCTACTCAGAGAGGGAGGGGCTACTCAGAGAGGGATCCTCTTACCAGGACGGTTGGGCATAGATGCCAAGTTTGGGCAAGCAGTTTATACACAATATATGAAATTAAATTAAATGAACTACAAATGAAAGTAATACTTCATTTAGCAGTCTGTCCAGATGGCTGTGTTCACTGTTTTGAGAGCATGGACCGTAGTTCTATTGATTGATGTGTTTGCTGAACGAACATACGGTGCAATGAATGATTTAGTTGGCCACTTTTGTGTCAGGGTTTGCAGAAAGAGTTTTGAATATGGAAACACGTGGAAACAGGTGAATAGTGTTCACGGTTATGGGTTTGGGTTTTGGTGCTACAGGAACCGTTTTTGTGTTTAAGCAATCGAGAACAACTGTAATATGAGGCTGTTGTAGTGTGGGTAGCTTCTCTCTCTCTCTGTCTCTCTCTCTGTCTCTCTCCCCCTCTCTCTCTCTGTCTCTCTCTCTCTCTGTATCTCTCCCTCTCTCTCTCTCTCTCTCTGCCTCTCTCTCTCTCGCTCTCCAGTTATCTGTCCATGTCTCTCTACCGCCCTCTATCGGATTCAGTTCCGTTATCAGTATGAGCTGCAGTTTGCTGCACGAGCGGACCCGAGGAGCTCGTGGCTGCAGCAGTGACACCGGGACAACGAGACAGGACGGAGCGACCACATCACACGGCTTCTGTCCCACGATATCCCACTATTGTATTCTATTGCATTCTAATGTAATAGAGCCTTTATATTCAATATTATACTATAAATGTTAAATCGGGACCCGTGCTAACTATTGCTGCTTGATGATTTATCAGACTAATCCGGACTAACCCGTGATAACCGCTTGATTATCGGTGCAGGCTAATTCATCCCAAGGAACTAGAGAACCCGGGCGAGCCTGAGTTTAACCTGGACCGGACCCGTGGTAACTGTGAGTACAGGAGAATCTAGAAGAACCCGGACTACTCCTGGACCCGTGCTAACTGTCTCTTTCTTTATCATGGGAAGAAATAGTTGTTGTATCATTGTATTGTGGATCATAATCCGTCTGATTTATCCCGGGTCGGACTGACACGAGACGTAGAAATTAAATTGGACCAAACCGTGGATGTTGGAGATTTTCAGGACCTGTGCGCGCGCGCGCGCGTGTGTGTGTGAGAGTGTGTGACCAGATTGACAGAAGAGGGGAGAAATGGACTGGAAACTACCGACTCCGACTCAGGTAAGTGTTTGTGTTTCGTGTGTGTCTAATTTTTAGTGTGAGTGTGTGTATCTGTGTGTGTGTGGGTGGGGGTGTGTTTAGTGTGTGTCTAGTGTTTAGTGTGGTGTGGGTGTGTTTAGTGTGTGAGTGTCTGAGTTGTTGTATTACAGGCCCGGTTCTACACTGCTTTGACTGAATCACAGATTTGGGTGGGCAACTTTTTATTGATATCACAGTATGTTGTACTACAGTCTACTGGGTGTTTTCCTTATTGAAATGTTATTACTACAGGCAACATGCATAAACGAATTATGAACTATTATGAACTATTATGAACTACATACATCTACATACATGAACACATTATTATGAACTATATACATGAACACATTATTATGAACTATATACATTAACACATTATTATGAACTACATACATGAACACATTATTATGAACTACATACATGAACACATTATTATGAACTATATACATTAACACATTATTATGAACTACATACATGAACACATTATTATGAACTATATACATGAACACATTATTATGAACTACATACATGAACACATTATTATGAACTATATACATGAACACATTATTATGAACTACATACATGAACACATTATTATGAACTATATACATGAACACATTATTATGAACTATATACATGAACACATTAGGGACTCTGGATTTGTTTTATACTGGAGCGAGGCTCCTTTAAGTGTTGTCTCTGGTAGATGATGTCATGTTAATAGTTGTGGATCTACCTGTGTTTGTCCCAATAGACAAGATATGGTCTATATATGATAAATATGGTCTCACCAGTTTCCACTCTCTGTTTCATTTCTGCCCATTTCTGTGTAGCGTTCAAATGGCAATGGCTAGATGCTTCTGGAATCCCCTGTCCTTTTCTAATGCTGCTTTCCAATAGTAAACCCCGTCTTGGTAAAAACGATATCTTTGTCATTCGTGCCGGAAAACTTGCAAACTTGTCGAGTATTCCAGACACGGCCGTGACCGATACCAGCTTGGCTTAAACAAGCTGTTTGGCATTTGTTTAGGAAATGAATTTAATATCGGTTGTGATAGTGCGCTATTATTTACCTCACTAGGGTCAGTAGTAGCACCGCTAACTGCCCGGTGTTGGTGCGAGGTGGGCGGGGAAGGTGAGCTGCTTGAACTGGGGGCTTGATGTGAAGGAGCCGGCGGTCCCGGAGCCGAGCTAGCAGCAGCCGCAACGGCATTACTTTGTTTTGGTTTAGGAACCAAAAATCGGTGCATGATATCTATTCAGTTTAATAACGCTGTATCGTTACCTAACCCGGTAATGATAGCTACAAGAACGATGTTGAAATTAACCAACTGTCTGACAAGTTGTGCTTCATTGTACTTGGTAGCTAAGGTTCGCCAAGTAACGTTAACCTAAAGTCACCAACAGCAAAGCTCCTAATGCAGTGCAACACTACAGCAAACAATAACAAATCGATAATAACAAATACACATGCAATTAATCATGAATATTAAATCAAATTGTTTACATTTACTACCAAAAGTGTACTCAAGTTTTTCTCTACAAGCTAATCTCTCAAGTGTGACAGGCTGTGACAAAAACACTGTAAAAGTGACAGCAAAGTTTTGTTGTCTCTGAGTTTTATACAAAAAAAGCAGAGGGCCACAATTCAGCAGCTGGGTCCAAAGGCCTGGCTGGAGAGGAAGGTCTTCAGCACTGTTTAAAAACTTCAATGGACCAGCATTGCGGATCTCCACAGGGAGTGAGTTCCAGAGGGGGGGCAGTCACTCTGAAGGCTCTGTCCCCGAGAGTCCACAACCTGGTGGGGGGTGATGAGTAGTCCCGGGTTAGAAGAACGAAGATTTCGGGAAGGGGTGTAAGTGGTGAGAAGGTCTGATAGGTACTGGGGAGCAAGGGCGTGAAGGGACTGATAGGTGAGGAGCAGGGTTTTAAGGTGATGCAGTACTTGACTGGGAGTCAGTGGAGGTGGATGAGGGTGGGGGTGATGTGCAGACCTCTGCTGCCAGGGTTCTCACCTGCACCAAAGCCTGGCAGCAGAGGTCTGAAGGTACTGGAGCCGATCCAGGGATTTGCTTGGGACCCCGGATAAGACTCCGCTGCAATAGTCCAGACGGGAGGTGATGAAGGTGTGAATGAGGGTCTCTACCTCAGAGTCGGTGAGTGAAGGAGTCTGGAAATTATTATTGTTATTAATAACAATAATCCCAATAACAACATTAATCGTAACAATAACAACCCGTCACAAGGAGGCGCTGCATCCATCAGTGGTCTGGTTAGTCCATCAACAGTTTGGTTAGTCCTTCAGTGGTCTGGTTAGTCCATCAGTAGTCTGGTTAGTTAACTCGTTAGTCTTTCAGTGATGTAGTGTCTGGCAACACACGTTGTGTATGCGTAATGACGTCAGTAGTACGGAACTGTAGTGGAGCGCGAAATGGGAATAAAAGCATGATGATGACTGTCCGAGCGGAGTATGATTATTAGTGTTAAGAAGGAGTTTAAAACACTACAAATGGCGACGAGAATCTAAAACGGTACGCGGAGAAAGAAAAAACAGTTACTGCACGAAGTTGAATCTGATGAGGAGGAAGAAGAGAAGTAAACGGAGCTAGCATGGCGCTACCGACGGTAACTCCCTTTGATGTGTTGAGCGACTCAGCTAATGTTGGCATCCGCTGGCAAAAATGGCTAAATAGTTTTAAACTCTATTTAGTTGCGTCGGGGATCCGCGACGATGCACGGAAAAGGGCTTTGCTGCTACACTTGGCAGGAGATGAAGTCCAGGACATCTTCTTCACTCTGGATGAAACTGCAAATGACGGCGGCTATGATGGTGTAGTAAACAAGTTGAATGCCTATTTTACACCGCAGAAAAATATCCCCTATGAGAGACATGTGTTTAGACAAGCAGAACAAACACAAGGAGAGTCCATAGACAATTTTGTGCGGACATTAAAGAAGCTAGCAGCTACATGTGAGTTTGGGGACAACAAAGATGATTTCATACGTGATCAAGTGATTGACAAATGCTCGTCAAACGCACTGCGCAGACGATTGCTGCGAGAAAAAGATTTAAAACTCCCAGGGCTCCAAGAAATTGCAAGAGTGATGGAGACAGTAGATTATCAAGCTGAAAGGATGGAAAAATTAACAGTTAATGCTGTGGAAAAGAAACACGACAAAAGTAGAAATAAATCTGTAAGATCCAGATTCTCTACAACTCAAAGTCAAAGTCAGTCACCACGTGATGAGCACAGCATCGAGTGTTACAGATGTGGGCGTGCAGGACACATGAGCCGTGAGTGCACAGTGACAAAGAACAAAAAGTGTAATAACTGTGGAAAAGAAGGACATTTTGCAAAGATGTGTAAAACTAAGAGAACACATAAAGTAAACAGAGTCACAACCACAGTAACACACCAAGGACCCAGCGACAGTGAAGATGACCATGTGTTTACAGTTAATGATTGTGCTGCTGAGGGAACACTGTCCATATTAATAAATGACCAACCAGTAGAAATGTTGATAGATTCAGGGGCTTCATGTAATATTGTGACAGAATCCAAGTTTAAACAGTTGAAGTCAAAGAGTGACATCAAGCTACAGCGCCCAGAGAAGAGAGTCTATCCATTCGGCTCTGCAACACCTCTCCATGTAAAAGGTGTTTTCACTGCTGAATTAAAAGCAAATGAAACATCAGAAACAGTCACAGCAACAATCCAAGTGATTGAAGAGGCACAAATCTGTGTGTTAGGCAGACGCACTGCTGTTAAATTGGGACTTCTACATATTGGCCCTATTGAACAAGTGAACACAGTCCAGCCACAAGACATAACAGCTTTCACAGCTGAGCTAGAGGACAAATACAAAGACTGTTTTCAAGGCTTAGGAAAACTGAAAGACTTTCAGCTGAAGCTGCATGTGGACGACAGCGTACAGCCAGTTGCACAGCCTGTTCGCAGAATACCTTTCAGTGTGAGAAAACAAGTGGAGGAGAAATTGAAACAACTTGAGGAAGCTGATGTCATTGAGAGAGTAAACGGACCAACACCATGGGTATCACCTCTAGTTGTGGTGCATGGTAAGAAAGAGCCAAGACTGTGTGTGGACATGCGCAGAACAAATGAGGCCATAGTGCGAGAAAGGCACCCCATCCCTGTCATAGACGAAATACTGGAGGACATGACAGGAGCCACAGTATTCTCAAAGCTTGATCTGAAGTGGGGATACCATCAAATAGAGCTGGAGCCAGAGTCCAGGTCGCTCACCACTTTTGTAGCACACACAGGGCTATGGCGTTATAAGAGACTGATGTTTGGTATCTCATCTGCACCTGAGACATATCAACACATCATTGGACAAGTACTACAAGGCATTCCTGGAGTACACAACATATCAGATGACATCATTGTATCAGGAGAAACCATACAGCAACATGATGAGAGGCTACACCAAGTCATGCAACGATTGCAAGAGAGGCAACTGACAGTCAACAGCAAAAAGTGCCAATTCCGAATGTCACAACTGGAATTTATGGGGCACGTGTTATCCAAAAATGGAATAGGAGCAGCTCAGTCTAAGATCGAGGCAGTGGAGAATACACGTCGACCAACGAATGCTGCTGAGGTGAGGAGTTTTTTGGGACTTGTGAACTATTGTGGCAGGTTCATCCCTAATTTAGCCACAACATCAGAACCACTTAGGAGGCTCACAAGGCAATCCTGTAAATGGACATGGGGATCAGAGCAGGAAACGGCATTTGTGGAGTTAAAAAGACAGCTGGCCAGTTCACATGTAATGGCATATTTCAAACAAGATGCAGAGACACATGTGGTTGTGGATGCTAGTCCAGTGGGATTAGGAGCGATACTGAGCCAGAAACAAAGTGATGGAACACACAAGCCTGTTTACTACGCTAGCCGAGCCTTGTCTGATGTAGAGTGTCGCTATTCCCAAACTGAAAGAGAAGCTCTCGCTATTGTGTGGGCGTGTGAGAAATTTCATGTATTTCTCTATGGAAAAGACTTTGTGTTGATCACTGACCATAAACCTTTGGAAACGATCTATTCACCAAAGTCCAGACCACCAGCCAGGATCGAAAGGTGGGCTTTGCGGATGCAGCCCTATCGCTTTAAGGTTGTGTATAAGCCAGGCCCACAGAATGCAGCTGATTCGCTGTCACGCCTCACAGTCAACCAGCCAGTACAGAAGGGAACTATGGAGGACCACGTTTACTGGGTGGCTCAACATGCAGTGCCGCATGCTTTCACACCACGACAAATGGAGGAATTGTCAGCAGCAGACCCCACTCTAGTTACTTTACGGAGGTGTATCAAAACCGGTGACTGGAGTAAATGTGAACCTGTTTATCAGACAGTTAAGACTGAGCTCTCCACTGAGGGGAAAATAGTGTTGAGAGGTTCCAGAATTGTAATTCCTCAGGCTGCACGACGACAAACGTTGATGTTAGCACATGAAGGTCATCAAGGAATAGTAAAAACGAAACAGAGACTGAGAACAAAAGTGTGGTGGCCTGGAATTGACCGAGAAGCAGAGGAGCTAGTGAGGTCATGTCATGCATGCCAAATCAACAGTTCGACTTCACAGGAGGTCCCTACCACTAGGACAGAGCTCCCAGCAAAACCATGGCAGATGCTCGCTATGGACTTGTGTGGACCATTTCCATCAGGACACCATCTGCTGGTACTGACTGACTATTACTCCAGGTGGGTGAGTGTTGATATCCTTCAGAGCCCCACCTCTGTGAACATAATAAATCGTCTGAGAAACTTATTTGCAACACACGGGCTCCCAGAATGCATAGTGACAGACAATGGCACTCCATTTCTGTCAAAGGAATTCAAAACATATCTACAGGAACATGGAATCACACATCGCCGTGTCACGCCATACTGGCCTCAGGCAAATGGTGAAGTTGAAAGGCAGAACAGAACACTTTGTAAGGCCATACGTGCAGCTCATGCTGAAGGGAAGGACTGGCGTACTGAGCTGGACGTCTTTCTTCTGGCCTATCGCAGCACTCCTCACTGTGTCACAGGTCGCAGTCCGGCCGAGCTACTATTCAACCGCCAGATCAGAACCAAACTTCCTGAACTGTCAGAATCCCAGCTGCAACCTACAAGACAGGATGCTGCTGTTCGTACAGCTGATGCTGTGAGGAAGGAGAAGGGACGTGTAAATGCAAATAGAGTCAGAAGAGCAAAAGAAAGCACGGTGAAACAGGGTGACAAAGTACTGTTACGGCAGCAGAAGAAAAACAAACTTTCAACGCCATATGAACGTGACCCCTACACAGTGGTAAATCGAAAAGGTCAATCAGTCATTCTTGAAAAGGATGGCAAGAAGATGATGCGTCATGTATCATTTGTGAAGCTATGGGTTGAGCCTGAACAAGACACTGCTGAGCCGAAACGTGTAACTGGACCTGCTGAGATAGGGCCTGATGACATTCCCCAGCAGGACGGTAGACCTCAAAGAACCAGGAGGCTGCCAACTCGTCTCACACACTTTGTCACTTAGACAGACAGTGCCATAAAGGGGCAGAATAATCCCCGGCATATGTCTTAATGGCAGGGTAGTCCACCCCTCGCCATAGTTTTAATAAGGCTGTTGTTTTAAATTGATAAGTTTGAATACATCCCCAGCCTTAACAAAAGTATTTTGGTTATGTTATAAATGAAGTGGAATTTATGTTTTCTATGCAAGTGTATTGAACACAAAGATGTGTCGTAGTAAAGTTATAATTGAGTCTGTTACAAGTGTGAGAACAGTTAAGAGAACAGTATTATATGTTGTTACAGGTTGATACGTTGTCAACAAGTTAACTGGGGTTAATGGTTGTGTAATGAGTTATAATGTAAGTCATTATCTAGAAGGGGAGGGATGTAGTGTCTGGCAACACACGTTGTGTATGCGTAATGACGTCAGTAGTACGGAACTGTAGTGGAGCGCGAAATGGGAATAAAAGCATGATGATGACTGTCCGAGCGGAGTATGATTATTAGTGTTAAGAAGGAGTTTAAAACACTACAAGTAGTCACAGCTAACCTGAGGTCTAACTCAGGTTAATTCATCAGTAGTCTGCTTAGTCCACCAGGAGTCTGGTTAGTTAACTGGTTAGTCCTTCAGTGGTCTGGTTAGTCCATCAGGAGTCTGCTTAGTCCATCAGCAGTCTGGTTAGTCCTTCAGTGGTCTGGTTAGTCCATCAGTAGTCTGGTTAGTCCATCAGGAGTCTGGTTAGTTAACTGGTTAGTCCTTCAGTGGTCTGGTTAATCCATCAATAGTCTGCTTAAGTTAACTATTTAGTCCTTCAGTAGTCACAGTTAACCTGAGGTCTAACTCAGATCTAACTCAGGTTAGTCCATCAGTAGTCTGGTTAGTTAACTGGTTAGTCCTTCAGTGGTCTGGTTAGTCCATCAGTAGTCAAAGTTAACCGGAGCTCTAACTCAGGTTTAACTCAGGTTAGTCCATCAGTAGTCTGCTTAGTCCATCAGGAGTCTGGTTAGTTAACTGGTTAGTCCTTCAGTGGTCTGGCTAGTCCATCAGTAGTCACAGTTAACCTGTGTAACTCAGGGTTAACTCAGGTCTAACTCAGGTCAACTGTGGTGTAACTTAGGTCTAACTCAGGGTAACCTATCATGGTACATGATGGCGCCAGTGTGTGTGGCCTGCCGTCTGTAGCTCCCAATGCTGTGTGTGTTTGTGCTGTTTGTGTCACTTTTAACTGTGAATGTCAACTCTCTGTTGGTGTACAATCGCCAAACACTTCTAGATCTTCGACTACAAGCGAAAGATTTAGTAAAGTTAGATCATGATGGACATAAAACCTTGCCCCTGCTCCTATCGGGAATCCCAGCTCACCTCTGCTGCACCCCAGCTCCACCTCCTCGGCGTAAGCGCACCCGCCGCTGGGGTAGACGCAGCGGTCGGCTGGTGAAGCTGAAGGCCTATCTGGCGCACTTTTCTTCGGCTTCTAAGACTGAGTTTGGAGCCGTGCCTAGCCTCTTTATCTCCCGGCGCTCGCCCCGGCTCCACCTCCCTACGGACGCCTGTGTGATACCTGTCGTCAGCCCGGACCAGGTGTTCCAGTCCCGCGGTCGCCGCTCCCCTCGTCCCCACTGGCGTGGAGTGAATCACCGCAATCTGCGGCCTGTGTGTCGGGCTCCCCGGACAGCTAACGTCGTGGACCCGCCGGTTCCTGCCAGGATTGGCCTGGTAAATGCTAGATCGCTAGCGAACAAAACTTTTATCTGAAAGGATTTCTTCATGTCCCGAGGATTGGATTTTCTCTGTGTGACTGAGACGTGGCTGAGTGTTGGTGAGTCCAGTGCTTTCACGGATCTTTTACCTCACAATTGCTGCTACTTTAGCTCCCCGCAGACGTCGGGCCGAGGTGGAGGAATAGCGACCGTCTTTAAGAGTCGTTTTAAATGTCAGCAGCTATCACTATCAGCCTCGTTTACCAGCTTTGAGCTGAGTTTATTTGAGCTGGGTCGCCCTCACTCGGTGCTGTGTGCGGTGGTCTATCGGCCCCCCAAATACAATAAGGACTTTCTAAATGACTTTGCTGATTTCCTGGCTGAAATCATGCCTAAATATGACCGTGTCCTTATTGTCGGGGATTTTAATGTCCATGTGTGTTGTCCTGATAAGCCAATGGTTAAGGACTTCTTGAACCTCATTGACTCTGTTAATCTTGTCCAGTCTGTGTCTGGACCCACACAAGAACGTGGACACACACTTGATCTTGTTTTATCACATGGTTTGCCTGTTTTTAACATGGAGATTTGTGACGCAGTGTTTTCTGACCACATGCCTGTTTTATTTGAGGTTGCTCTTGACTGTAACACAGTTAAATCTGGCACTGTTGCTGCTCGTCGCTGTCGCATCATCAATCCTTCCACTGCTGTTCAGTTCTCAGCTGCTTTTAATCAGAACTGCGTTTTTCCAGAGTCTGTGTGCAATACAGAGGAGCTTAGCTCATGGTTTCACTCCACTTGCCAAACTGTTTTGGACACTGTGGCTCCATTAAAAACCAGGCAGCCTAAAACCAAATCTGAACCCTGGCTAAATGACACGACTCATACTGTCAGACGCGAGTGCCGTAGAGCTGAGCGCAAGTGGAAGAAGGACAAACTGCAGGTGTCTTTTCAAACGCTAAGAGACTGCTGGAGTCATTATCAGCGAACAGTGAAAGATGCTAAAAGAAAATACTTCTCTGACATTATCCTGTCAAACTGTCACAAGCCTCGTGTTTTGTTTAAAACCATCAACTCGGTTCTTATTGCCCCGCAGACTGTCTGTATGGAGGCCTCCACTACTGTTTGTGAGAACTTTATGCACTTTTTTATTGATAAGGTCTCTTTTACTAGGGCTCTTATCTCGCCTACTGCTCATGACCCCTCAATCTCTGTTCCCTGCCCAGCTGTTTTTAACCAGTTTGAGCCAGTGACTCTGTCCTTTTTACAGGAGATTGTTGGTCGTTTGAAGCCCTCAGGTTCTCCAGAGGATGCTGTCCCTCCTCGACTATTTAAAGAGGTTTTCCCCACTGTAGGGCCATCTGTTACTACTGTCATAAATAGCAGTCTGTCCTCAGGTGTAGTCCCTGAAAATTTTAAGCATGCAGTAGTTCAACCTCTGATTAAAAAACCTGGTCTAGATCCTGCAGTTCTTGCCAATTTCAGGCCAATCTCCAAACTACCTTTTATTTCTAAAATCCTTGAAAAGACAGTCCACTGTCAACTAATGGCCTTTCTCGAAGAGCATAGCATTCTCGAGGTTTTCCAGTCTGGTTTTAAAACCCTGCACAGCACCGAATCAGCACAAGAGTTTTTAATGACATCTTTTTAGCTACTGACTCTGGTGACTGTGTTGTTCTTGTGCTTTTAGATTTAACTGCTGCTTTTGACACAGTGGACCATGACATTTTAATATCACGTTTGGAGCAGTGGGTGGGCATCAGGGGCGAAGCTCTGGAGTGGTTCAGGTCATACTTGGCAGATCGTACTTTTTGTGTCAGCCTTGGTGACTCTCTATCCTCCTCGGCTCCTCTCACCTGTGGGGTCCCACAGGGCTCAGTTCTGGGCCCCCTTCTCTTCTCTCTCTATTTGTTTCCGCTTGGCTCCATACTTAGGAAGTATGGCATCTTGTTCCACTGTTATGCGGATGATTGTCAGATTTACGTGCCTCTTAAAAAGAATGACACAGACTCTTTTAAAATCTTATTTAAGTGTCTTGACGACATAAAGGCCTGGATGGCTCTGAACTTTTTAAACTTTAACGATAAAAAGACTGAAGTGATGGTTTTTGGTGGCACCACTGGGACCCCCCCCTGTTGATCTGGGTTTCCTGGCACAGGTGGTCAAACCCACCGTCACTAACCTGGGGTTAAATCGAGCTTTTTCCAGTTGAGGCAGCTGGACAAAATAAAGCCAATCCTTCCAAGGCAACTTTTTGAGACAGTAATCCACGCCTTTGTTACTACTCGGCTGGACTACTGTAACGCACTCTATGTGAGGGTTAGTGCGTCCTCCATAGCCCGTCTTCAGAGGGTTCAAAATGCTGCTGCACGTCTTTTAACTGGCACACGTAAATATGAGCACATTTCCCCCATTCTAGCCTCACTCCACTGGCTGCCCATACATTCTAGAATCCATTTTAAAATTATTTTAATTGCTTTTAAATCCCTCAATGGCCTTGCCCCGCCCTACCTCTCTGAGCTTCTACACCCATATGCACCCACCCGCTTTCTCAGGTCAGCTGACCAGCTGCTCCTAAGCGTGCCAAAAACTAAGAGGAAGCTCAGAGGGGATCGTGCTTTCGCAGTTGCAGCTCCAAAACTTTGTAACGATCTGCCTCTCCACATCAGACAGGCCTCTTCTCTGTCTGTTTTTAAATCCCTTCTTGAAACCCATCTTTTCTCCTTGGCCTTAAACACTATGTGAGACGTTGACTTTTATTTTATTTTATTTTATTTATTTTTTATTTATTTATTTTTTATTGATTTTATTGTTTCTCTTATTGTGTGGCTGCTATTTATACTTATGCTTTGACTCAATTTCTTGTGAACCATTTATTTACTATGTCTTTATTTATCCTGTACAGCACTTTGGTCCACTGTGGTTGTTTTAAAGTGCTTAACAAATAAAGTTGGATTGGATTGGATTGGAACCTTTAAGTCTAAGGTTAAGTCTTTGCTTGCTAATGTGATGATGAGTTGCAGGACTTTGCTACATCACAAACCAACCTGATGGTTAAAACGTGATGCCATGATTGTAGATTTTCAGACCTTGGTGGCTCCTGATCAGCTTCGTCACACTGAACACACAAGCTTAGTGATGAATGATGTATTTCATGTTTTACAGCAAACTAAACACAAACCAGAAATCCAGCAGTAGTCGTGTCCTGACATGGTGTTTTGAGAATCATTTATTTGATGAAAACCCTTTATTTGTTGTTTTATTAGGGTTCAAACCCCGAAGGGCTAGAACCCTATTGAGTTTGTGCCGCTTCTCGTACTTACGTCTTTATTAGTGGGCTAGCTTAGCAAGCTAGCACACTACTGTTCTTCTCACTTTCTCTTTCTTTATTATTCCGCCACTTTTTGTGGTTTTTTAAAGTGTAACTAGTTTGTCATTTTTTGTACTAGAAACTTCATACTAACATCAAAATGTTCATAATCTTTTGTAGTTTTCGGGGTGTATTTTTATTTTTTATAGTTTTTATAGTTTTTGAAATATTTATAGTTTTATTCATAGTTTTTTTGTCATTGAAATTCATTGTAGAATGTTCATTTCTCACTCTAGCAGCAGTTAGAAATTAGACATTTTATAGTACTTTTCCAACATGTTATACATCAAAATGTTGAGCATTTCATGCTTTCACTCAGTTGTAAATATCTTAGTCCTATGAGTTATAGTTTTTGAAATATTCAAGTTTGTTTGAGCATCATGCTCCACATACACACACATTGTAGAATGTTCAGGTCTCCACTCTAGCAGCAGTTGGAAATTTGAAATTTTATAGTACTTTTCCAACTTGTCGCTACTCCTACAGCTTTAAAGCTACATGGACATATTATATATCAAAATGTTCAGCAATTTATGCTTTCACTCACATGTAAATATCTAAGCAATGCCATTTATAGTTTTTGTAACATTTAGCTGTGAACACATACATGTTTTCCCATAGACAATGCATTGGGAGAGCTCTCAGTGGCTCGACCAATACATTTTTGTGATGCAAATAGCACCTCAACTCTCCTCTCTGATTGGCTCTTGTGTATTCATTCATAAACTTTGATAGTAGTAGCAGTAGCATTACTAACAGCAGTTAAGCAGCTGCCGACTCTAGGTCCAAGGTGTGTGTGTGTGTGTGTGTGTGTGTGTGTGTGTTGGGGGGGTGGGCATCTAGTGAGTAGAACACCCTAGCAACGACCACAACACCCTAGCAACCACCTATTGTGTCAGACTGGGGGGAGGATGTGGGTGAGGTGTAGGCTGGATGCAGGATAGAATTGAATCAGTGGACTGGTCTGGTTCTACCTGTGTCCAGCACCGGCTATGGCTCTGTGGCTCTTATGCAGTCATAAGCTTTGATGGTTGCAGTCGTAACAGTATTAAAAGTACTACTGGTAGTATTAGTATCAGTAGTATTATTTATAGTAGTAGGTTTTGTTATGATAGTAGTAGAAGTAGTACTGATAGTTGTACTATTCTGATTTTACTACATATGCTTCTACTGCTTCTAATACTTGTGCTTTTACTATTTGGACTCTACTTTTGCTCTGGGGTTTGCGCAACCGGTGTTTGCACAGCCCGGCAGTAGGTGACCCGGTGGTTGGGGACCCCTGATCATCTCTCTGATTGCCTCTTATGTATTCTTAAACTTTCATGGTTGCAGTAGAAACAGTAGTAGTACTAGTAGTAGGAGTATTAGAAGTATTAGTGGCAGTAGTATTAGATGTACTAGTGGTAGTAGTAGTAGTTGTAGTATTACTAGTAGTATTTATAGTAGTAGGTTTTGTTGTTATGATGGTAGTAGTCATCGTAGTAGTAGTAGTAGTACTATTAGTAGCACTGGTAGTAGTACTATTACTTCAGATTTTACTGCATATGCTTCTAATACTTGTGCTTTTACTATTTGTACTATATGTACTTTATAGTTAGTGGGCTAGCTTAGCAAGCTAGCACACTACTGTTATTCTTAGTTTCTCTTTCTTTATTATTATTATTCCCCCCACTTTTTTAAAGTCTAACTAGTTTGTCAGTTTTTGTACTAGAAACTTAGCAAGCTAGCACACTACTGTTATTCTTAGTTTCTCTTTCTTTATTAGTGGGCTAGCTTAGCAAGCTAGCACACTACTGTTATTCTTAGTTTCTCTTTCTTTATTATTATTATTCCCCCCACTTTTTTAAAGTCTAACTAGTTTGTCAGTTTTTGTACTAGAAACTTAGCAAGCTAGCACACTACTGTTATTCTTAGTTTCTCTTTCTTTATTATTATTATTCCCCCCACTTTTTTAAAGTCTAACTAGTTTGTCAGTTTTTGTACTAGAAACTTCATACTAACATCAAAATGTTCATAATCTTTTGTAGTTTTTGTGGTGTATTTGTAGTTTGGTAGTAGCACTGGTAGTAGTACTATTACTTCTGATTTTACTGCATATGCTTCTAGTACTTGTGCTTTTACTATTTGGCCTCTACTTCTGCTCTGGGGTTTGCACAGCCGGCGTTTGCCCGGCAATAGGTGGCCCGGTGGTTGGGGACCCCTGATCTAGGACCCCCTATCCTTAGTAACTACAGAGCTGCGTAGGCAATACTTCCGGTTGCACGAAGCTAGCCCACTTCACATTTTCTACAGGAAATGTACTTTCTAGTTAGTGGGCTAGCTTAGCAAGCTAGCACACTACTGTTATTCTTAGTTTCTATTTCTTTATTAGTGGGCTAGCTTAGCAAGCTAGCACACTACTGTTCTTCTCGTTATTTCTTTATTATTATTCCGCAACTTTTTTTTGTTTTTTAAAGTCTAACTAGTTTGTCAGTTTTTGTACTAGAAACTTCATACTAACATCAAAATGTTCATAATCTTTTGTAGTTTTTGTAATGTATTTGTAGTTTTAATAGTTTTTATAGTTTTTGAAATATTTGTAGTTTTATGCATATTTTGCTCCACATACACACACATTGTAGAATGTTCGTTTCTCACTCTAGCAGCAGTTAGAAATTTGAAATCTTATAGTACTTTTCCAACTTGTCGCTACTCCTACAGTTATTAAGCTACATGGACATGTTATACATCAAAATGTTGTGCTTTTCATGCTTTCACCCAGTTGTAAATATCGTAGTCCTATGAGTTATAGTTTTTGAGATATTCAAGTTTGTTTGAGCATCATGCTCCACATACACACACATTGTAGAATGTTTGGGTCTCCACTCTAGCAGCA
Source organism: Hoplostethus mediterraneus (assembly GCA_034670385.1). NCBI lineage: Eukaryota > Metazoa > Chordata > Actinopteri > Trachichthyiformes > Trachichthyidae > Hoplostethus > Hoplostethus mediterraneus. The sequence goes on along the minus strand of JAXDDW010000292.1, from coordinate 120,114 downwards.
GTTGGAAATGTGAAATTTTGTAGTCGTTTTGTAACTTGTCGCTACTCCTACAGCTTTGAAGCTACATGGACATATTATATATCGAAATGTTCAGCAGTTTATGCTTTCACTCACATGTAAATATCTAAGCAATGCCATTTATAGTTTTTGTAACATTTAGCTATGAACACCTACATGTTTTCCCATAGACAATGCATTGGGAGAGCTCTCAGTGGCTCGACCAATACATTTTTGTTATGCAAATAGGACCTCAACTCTCCTCTCTGATTGGCTCTTGTGTCTTCATTCATAAACTTTGATAGTAGCATTACTAACAGCAGCTAGGTAGTATGATAGTATAGAATGGTGGTTGCAGTAGTAATAGTAGTACTACGAGTAGCAGTATTAGTAGTAGGAGTATTACAAGTACTACTGGTAGTATTAGTAGTATTATTTATAGTAGTAGGTTTTGTTGTTATGATAGTAGTAGAAGTAGTACTGATAGTTGTACTATTCTGTAGTATGTACTACCCGGTCCTGCAGTAGTTACAGTAGTAGTACTAGTAGTAGGAGTATTAGTGGCAGTAGTATTAGAAGTACTAGTGGTAGTAGTAGTAGTTGTAGTATTAGCAGTAGTATTTATAGTACTAGGTTTTGTTGTTATGATAGTAGTAGTAGTAGTAGTCGTACTATTAGTAGCACTGGTAGTAGTACTATTACTTCTGATTTTACTGCATATGCTTCTAATACTTCTGCTTTTACTTTTTGGCCTCTACTTCTGCTCTGGGGTTTGCACAGCCGGCGTTTGCCCGGCAATAGGTGGCCCGGTGGTTGGGGACACCCTTGCCACCCTATCCTTAGTAACTACAGAGCTGCGTAGGCAATACTTCCGGCTGCACGAAGCTAGCCCACTTCACATTTTCTACAGGAAATGTAAATTTCTAGTTATTATCACTATTCCCTCTTCTTCTGCCCCCAAAACTTTTTGACTCAACTACTTTCACACCATTTAAGCTATCAATGCCGTTCAAACTTAAATAAATTCATCATAGTCTGGAATCACAAAGTCTTATTCAAATTTTTGATTACACTGCAATTGAATTTTATTTGCAATATTCTGGCCCCATAGGAATGCATTAGAAAAAGCTTTGACAATGTCTCTGTCTGTACAAGCCACTAGATGGAGTCAGAGACCCTGGCTGTCTTCCACAATGTCCAGAGACCAGAGACTCAGTTTGTGGTTTACAGATGGAGGAATGAATAGAAAATACAAAGCTGCATATGAAATATGTCTACATTTTGATTTGATGGAAGTATCCATCCAAATAATTATTACAACTATACTTTTAATACTTTGTGTAATAGTATGATTTCTATTACATTTTTCAATCCTATTGCTACAGCTGTAAATACTACCCCTATTTCTGTTAATACTTCAACTACTAGCAGTCTCTCTCTCTCTGTCTCGCTGTCTGTCTCTCTCTCTCTCTCTCACTCACGCTCACGCTCACACACCTGACTCCCAGCATGCAGTGCAAAGAGAGAGATAGAGAGAGAGTGAATCCTGTTGGAAACTTTACTATTCTTGTTGTTTCTTGTTTGTTTTCCCCCGCACAATAAGGTAAGAGGAGTTTAATTCTTTAAACTAGGTGAGTAAGTGATAATTGTATCGATCTGTTAATTGTTGTTAGTGTAGTGTAGCGGGGGAACGCCGTCCCTGTCTATCCGCCACGGGGTGAGGATAGTGTCGGAGCCCAAGTTTACTGTGGAGGAAGTTCTGCTGGCTTTCGGTCAGCAGGTCGATCATGAGAACATCTCTTACGGCTCGTGCATGAATAAAGCTGTGGTTGTTTTTCTCCAGGAGGAGCGTTACGTCAATCAATTGATTGAATCAGGTATTTTTTGGAGCGATAGCTTTGTGACTGTAGCGCCGCTGGTGGTTCCTTTGACCCAGGTTACGGTATCCGGTGTGCCGCCGTTCATCCCTAACAAGGCCCTGGAGCGAGAGCTGCAGTGGTTTGGGAAGTTTGCCAGCACTTTCAAGACCTTTGGATGCAAGGATCCCAAACTGAAGCACGTCCCGCCTACAGACAGCACAACGGCTGCTCTACAAAGAGGGGCTAGTCTGGACAGGTACAGCATGTTTGATCTTACATGGAGTAAAGAACCTAGGTTATGACAAATATCTCTTTCTGTTGAAGTTGGAAGGGGTTGACCTGTCCAGAACCACTCCTTTCTACCAGTCAGTTCTACGGGCGTGGACTACAGTCCTGAGGATTGAAAGGGATACTGCTTGTTTCTATGGCCAGGTGGAGGAGGAACCACTGTTCCACAATCCCCTCATACCAGCGAGGGTACTGAACTCTGTGTCTGTACAGAGAACATTTATTAGAACTGGACTTACCAAGCTGGCCAACCTGAGGTCAGGTAATGCTTGGAAAACTGCTATAAGACTGAGTGAAGACACTGGGATTAAATCAACTCGTTTTCTGCAGAAACCGATAGACGAGGTGGTGTCTTCACTTCCCGGCTCCTTCAGGAGGGCAATGGGAGGGAGGGCTGTCCTGGATGGTCAGCTGGTCTTCCCTTCTCTGGCCATCTCTGCTGCAGTGGAGGAGCAGCAAGATGAGGTGGGGTCACTGCTCTCATTCAAGACACCACAACTAGAGGACTTCTCGGGAACATCGAAAAAAAGACTTGTAAAGACTTCCCCAAAAGACTTTTGGGGAAACCCTGGATGACGTCACCTTCATCTCTGGCCCTAAATACAATGCTGCACACCAAAGACGAGTGTGCTTGCTCAATTTCCTTTTAGGTCAGACAAAAATGAGCATCTGGCTAACCAGGAGGAACAAAATAAAAGGGGTGGGCTCAGTTGTACCTGAGCTGATGGTCAAGGGACTTGTGGCAGCTCGTCTTAGAGTAGAGTTTTCATATTTCAAAATGACATCAGGGTTAGATGAGTTTGTTGAGGTTTGAGGTCACTGGCCTTGTCTTTTTGAGTTTGGTCTTATGAGGGAATGCTAACAGAAAAACAGTATTTTATGTCTTTTATACCTTTTTATTTTATTTATCTGCATTTTGTGATGCTCTGATTGTTTTGTGTAATACTAGGATACTAGTATTAATAAAAGTATGGTTAAAGGTCTCTCTGTCTCTCTCTCTGTGTGTTAGGGTTAGGGTTAAGACCAGACTCCACTGGAATGAGAGGGTTGTGAAAGATCATCCCACACCCATAGTGGGAGGAGCCAAGATTAGTTCGAGCTAAGATTAGTTCGCGTTAGCTTTAATTATAATAGCTATAATTTTAATCGATATGTTTGAAAATCTCTGAAGTGGTCCATTAATAAAGGAGATATTTCTGTAACCATCACTTAAGAATAGGGTCTGTTACTGGCAGTAGTTGTGTGCTATAATGGATTTAGTAAATGTGAAGAGGAGGCAGGAGCCTGTGTGGGTTAATAGTGTCAAACTGCTAGTGAACTGGTTATGAGCAGGACCTGGCTTTAGAATGAGGAACATATTCTGAGTTAGAAAGACTTAATTTAGAGTTATTTGGACTATTAACACACTAGTTTTGTGTTTTGTTACATAATAGACCATCTTTATTAAGGGAGAATGACTATTGTTGTACTACCACCTTATAAGGCCACACTGAGCAAACATATTAAGATCTCAATTCATGTACAACAACTTCCTTACTTACTATCAATTATCAGTAAATAGGAGGTTATTGAGGGAAAACTCTTAGTTAATGGCCTAGTAGTTGTAGAATATGGTCATGCAATAAGAATAAGGATTAATAAGTGCTTTATAATGACTAATAAAGAGCCAATATGCTACTGAGTCTGTGGTCCCCGCCTGCTTCAAAAGATCCACTATTGTCCCTGTGCCCAAGAATGCTTCTCCAGCATGTTTGAATGACTACCGGCCGGTGGCCCTCACCTCGATGGTCATGAAATGCTTCGAGAGGCTGATTAAGGACTACATCTGCGCCTTCCTCCCTTGCTCCATGGACCCGCTGCAGTTTGCATATCGCCCAAACAGATCCACGGATGATGCTGTCTCCCAGGTACTGCACACCACACTCACTCATCTGGACAGCCGGAAGGGGGGCTATGTGAGATTGTTGTTCATTGACTATAGTTCAGCTTTCAACACCATAGTCCCCACCAGACTGGCTGGAAAGTTGATTGAGCTGGGACTGAACACCCCCCTGTGTGCCTGGATCCTGGACTTCCTGACCGCCAGGCCACAGGTGGTCAGGGTGGGCAGACACACCTCCAACCCCCTCACCCTGAACACAGGATCCCCCCAGGGTTGCGTCCTCAGCCCCCTATTGTACTCCCTGTACACACATGACTGTGTGGCCAGGTTCAGCTCCAACTCCATCGTAAAGTTTGCGGATGACACAGTGGTGGTGGGCCTGATCTCTGACAACGACGAGAAGGCCTACCTGGAGGAAGTTGCTGATCTGTCACTCTGGTGCCAGGACAACAGCCTCATCCTGAATGTCACCAAAACTAAGCAGCTGATTGTGGACTTTAGGAGGACACTACAACAGAGGACGTATTCACCACTGTGGATTAATGGGACTACTGTGGAGAGGGTGAGCAGGTATAAATACCTGGGAGTCCACATCTCCGAGGATCTGACATGGACTACATACACCGACACTGTGGTGAGGAAGGCGAGGCAGCGCCTTTACCACCTCAGGCAACTGAGGAAATTCAAGGTCTCCCGGAGGATCCTTCTGTCCTTCTACTCTGGGGCTGTAGAGAGCATCCTGACAGGAAGCATCACTGCCTGGTTGGGCAACAGCTCCGCTCAGGACAGGAAGGCTCTGCAGAGAGTAGTGCGTTCGGCTGAACACACTATTGGAACTACACTCCCCACCCTGCAGGACTTGTACACCAGGAGGTGCAGAACCAGAGCCTGCAGGATCATGAAGGATCCTCACCACCCCAACAACGGACTGTTTCAGCTGCTGCGGTCAGGCAAGCGCCTCCGTAGTCACGCTGCTAAAACAGAGAGACTGAGACGGAGTTTCTATCCTCAGGCCATCAGGACTGTGAACTCCGACCTCACCAGGGCCCCCACCAAGACCCACACACTGCCCCTCTATGCATATGCACACACACACCCACACACTTAGGTAACGACTACACATAATTTATAGCTCATCACATTCACATGATTTCCCCCATCTACCTCTTATTTTATATTTATTAAGTGCTCTTACTGTATATATTGGGTTGTTTTATATAAGAGCTCTAACTGTAATTATTGTAATATCATTTTTTTCATACTGTAAATATTGTGTTGGTTTTTTACTGTAAATACTATGTATACTGCCCTCTTGCACATTCCCGTGAGCATTGCCACTTTTCATTTCACTACATGTATGTGTATGTGACAAATAAAGTTCTTGACTTGACTAATATGCTGCTAATAAGCAACTAGTTAATGGAGAATATGTACCTTAATATAAAGTGTTACCATTTCTACCATTTCAAGTAATTCTTGCTGGTGAAAATAGAAACTGCCATCACCAGACTACCCCACCACCAGAGACCACCACCAGACCCCCCAGTCCACCTCACCAGCCAGAGGACCAACATGACATGCCAAGCCTATTCATTACTATTTCTTTAGTTATATATTATATTATACTTCCTGTTTGATGTCACCATCATGTTAGTAGCCTTCTGCACCCTCTGACAGACCTCAAGAACGTTTGTGAATCAGGAAAGACTTCAGCCAGTTCAACGTTCCTCTAAAGAGTAGATCTCATGCTCCTCTTCCTCCAACTCTCCACAGATGTCAGACATATTTCCACCCACTCACCCTCAGACTGCTGCCAGGCCCTCCCTGCTGCCCCATGGCTCCGGCCTCAGCCCCAAGTGGACTTTCCACTCGGCCCCCTGCAGCGATATCTATCAACCCTGAGGTCTTACTGCCTGTTTTCCCTTGTCTTCCTCTTCCTCCTCCCTACCTCAATCCAACCACTGCTCGTCTCCTCCTCCTGCCCATGTGCTGGGACGATTCCCTCATCGGCGCCTCGTCTTTGATCAGTCTTTGACATGAGACACAACCGCCCTGGTAGCCGGTGCCGACAAAGTGCAAACGGCTACGAACACATCCTTAACAAAACCCCCACTAGTGATTGGCCTACTCAACAAACTCTCCTTCAAAAACACCACTACTGCCTCGTTCATCAGGTTTTCATATCCTACCTGTTCAACAACCTGTTAGTACCTGGCATGCACCTGATACTGCACCTGATACCGCACCTGATACCGCGACGGAAAGTCTAAACCACTGAAACCAATTCAAGTCCTCACACCTCAGGGAAAAGTGAAAGAGAAGCAAGGGGCATGAAAACAGCGAGAGAGAGGGAGGGAGGGAGGGAGAGAGAGAGGGAGGGAGGGAGAGCACCATGTGATATATAGACATGGATGTGGGTGTTGGCAGCTGTCCAGACAGATCCACCGTACATCATTCTAAATATAGCTTCAACACACACACACACACACACACACACACACACACACACACAGACACAGACACAGACAGCTGAGTGCTATAGAAAATATGTTATATTAACACTGAGATGGAGAGATGCAATACGAGACAGACAGAGAGAGGGAACAGGCATGCAGACAGACAGACAGGCAGACAGACAGACATTGTCAATTAGCTGCTCCGTTTGTTAACGGCTGCTGTAGTAGTTAGCAGTCTGTCAGAAGTAGAGTACCTCCTGCACCATGATCTAGGGCAGTAGTAGTAGTAGTAGTAGTAGTAGTAGTAGTAGAGTACCTCTTGCACCATGATCTAGGGCAGTAGTAGTAGTAGTAGTAGTAGTAGTAGTAGTAGAGTACCACCTGCACCATGATCTAGGGCAGTAGTAGTAGTAGTAGTAGTAGTAGAGTACCTCCTGCACCATGATCTAGGGCAGTAGTAGTATTAGTAGCAGTAGTACAGTACCTCCTGCACCATGATCTAGGGTAGTAGTAGTAGTAGTAGTAGAAGTAGAGTACCTCCTGCACCATGGTCTAGGGCAGTAGTAGTAGTAGTAGTAGAGTACCTCCTGCACCATGATCTAGGGCAGTAGTAGTAGTAGTAGTAGTAGTAGAGTACCTCCTGTACTATGATCTAGGGCAGTACTAGTAGTAGTAGTAGTAGTAGTAGAGTACCTCCTGCACCATGGTCTAGGGCAGTAGTAGTAGTAGTAGAGTACCTCCTGCACCATGATCTAGGGCAGTAGTAGTAGTAGTAGTAGTAGTAGAGTACCTCCTGCACCATGATCTAGGGCAGTAGTAGTAGTAGTAGTAGTAGAGTACCTCCTGCACCATGATCTAGGGCAGTAGTAGTAGTAGTATAGTATCTCCTGCACCATGATCTAGGGCAGTAGTAGTAGTAGTAGTAGTAGAGTACCTCTTGCACCATGATCTAGGGCAGTAGTAGTAGTAGTAGTAGTAGTAGTAGTAGTAGTAGTAGTAGTAGAGTACCTCCTGCACCATGATCTAGGGCAGTAGTAGTAGTAGTAGTAGTAGAGTACCTCCTGCACCATGATCTAGGGCAGTAGTAGTAGAGTACCTCCTGCACCATGACCTAGGGCTTGGGTTCTTCTTCTCTCCATGCCGATGGACTCCTGCTGGTTGGTGTTCTTCTTCTGCTGAGGTCTTTCAATGTCTTTGGAATCAGTATTCATGAATTTGTGGCTTTAATTCACAAAATGACGTTGAGGTCCAGACTGGTTGAGGAAAGTGACATCAGTCCTTCACATCCACCTTGGAAGCTCCCCAGTACAACCAGTAAGTTACTGTCTAGACCAGCATGCTGACTGGCTGCTTGTCTATTCTTCGCTACCCAATTCCATGTGTGTGTGTGTGTGTGTGTGTGTGTGTGTGTGTGCTTTAGCACTACAAGGCTGAAATCTCTGCTGCAATTGCTGGATCAGCAGGATAAGTCACAATATTCATCATTTTACCCCCTATCTCCTCTTCTCTTTTAGTTCGTAGACAGAGGTAGGAGTTAGGTATGGGGATGTAGGACTGGACCCCCCTACCTCCAGACCATGGTCCGACTGGATTATAATCAGACACTAAAGCTGTCTGTATCGTGTTGGCTGAACCTGCCCAAAATTGAAACACATGCAAACCCAGCACCACATATGTGTGTATACTTTGTGTGCCTTGTATCCAGACTGTATCACTAACGTTCACTACATTTACACTAAATGGAGTGAAATAGAAATATTTTTCTGCCTCTGGCGTGTTCTGCATTCTTTTTATTTTTTGCAATATTACTGAGCGCAAGCATGGATACTTCCGCAGGACAAAATAGTCCATTTACTCTTCTGATAATATCAGTGCACACCACATAAATGTTCATACCAAAGTCAGATATTATTAATATTGTGGTAGGAAGACAGCTCCACGGAGGTTCAGCACCAGGGACAGCGCCCAGCCCCACACAGGAGGCGACTGGGTAGAGTGGGAGGGAAGATATGTTCCCGCCTTGGTCTGGGAGGGGCGGACCTAACGCAGCTAATGCCCATCGGTGATCAGGAGCTCCCTATTTAGACTCTTTGTTTGGCCTGTGCCTTGTAGACTGGACCCTGCTAACCCAACCTGTGGAACAGTGAAATGACAAGGACTTACGGACGGATGGACAGATGGACCGACCACTCCCCTGTGATCAGTCCATTTCTCCCTCCCTTCCTGTGTCTCCCTAGTTAACCCTTCCCCTGTCAGGATTACAGCTGGTGTCAAATACACTGGAGAAGTCAACATGATTCCCACAGTGCTCCCAGGCCTCTCCAGGTGAGAGTATGCCTTATGCAGCGTGTAGGCAATGGCATCATCGACTCCCAGGTGCCTGGTATGCCAACTGCAGGGGGTCCAGAGAGGCTGCCACTAGTGATTTCAGGTGTTGCAGGATCAACCTCTCAAAGGTCTTCATAATATGAGAGGTCAGTGCCACTGGTCTGAAGTCATTGAGGGTGCTGGGGCATCCCTTCTTGGGCACGGGACGATGCATGATGTCTTCCACAGTGGGGGGTACCATCTGTAGGTCCAAAGAGAGGTTGAAGAGGAGCTGGAAGACACCAGCCAGCTGGTCGGCAAACCCTGCAGCACTCTGGAACAGACGCCATCAGGGCCAGCAGCCTGCCAGGGCGGAGCCTCCTTACATCCCTTCTCACCTGGCTGGTGGTGATAGGCAGGTTGGCGGGCGGGCTGGGGTGGCATCTACAGAGGTGTTAGCAGATGTGTGAGCCTCAGGCTGGGGGGGAGGAGGGGGGAGGCTTGACCTGGTGGAGGTTTAGGGGTGGCTGGGGATCACTGAGTCAAACCGGTAAAGAACTGGTTTAACTGGTTTTCTCTCTCCCTGCACCCCTCCTCCCTCGGTGCTTGTTGTTTGAAGCCCGTCATCTTCTTCATACCTCCACACCTCCTCATCTTCTTCATACCGCTCCACACCTCCTCATCTTCTTCATACCTCCACACCTCATCATCTTCTTCATACCTCCAACCTCATCTTCTTCATACCACTCCACACCTCCTCATCTTCTTCATACTGCTCCACACCTCATCTTCTTTATACCTCCACACCTCCTCATCTTCTTCATACCTCCACACCTCATCTTCTTCATACCACTCCACACCTCCTCATCTTCTTCATACCGCTCCACACCTCATCTTCTTCATACCTCCACACCTCCTCATCTTCCTCATACCTCCACACCTCCTCATCTTCTTCATACCTCCACACCTCCTCATACCACTCCACACCTCCTCATCTTCTTCATACCTCCACACCTCCTCATCTTCTTCATACCTCCTTCACACTGTTCCTCTGGAGTTGGTTCTCTCCCTGTACGTGTCCTTGGCCTCCCTGGTCTTCCTCTTCATCTCTCTTTGGATACATCTCACCTCTTCCCTGTTCCCATGGCTGAAAGCCCGCTTCTTCCTCTTCAGCAGCATTTTGATGTCTCCATTGACCCAGGTCTTATTGTTGGGGAAGCAGCAGATTGTTTTAGAGGGACAAAGTTGATGTAATCTGTAATGCAGTGTGAAAGGCCGCTGATGTCCTCACCGTGTGCAGTATTATTTCTTAAGCCCAATTCAATCAATATTATTTCTTAACCTCAATTCATACAAGATAGGTTTAAGACATTCAAAATGGACGCGTTAACACGGTATTTTCTGTCGTCAAATTTGACGTATTAAGGCTTTATACCCAGTTTAGGAATGTCACGGTTTGGGACTGGCCTTGTCCTCGGATGAAAGAGTCATTATTCCGTTTTAATATCATAAGATGATCGGTGCTGATCTATAAGGAGTAGAGTTCAGTAACAGTAACCTTGCTAAAGGAGTTTAGCTGCAGGTCTTATTAGCTGCACTATGTCCAGCGGAAATGTACTTCTACAGGTAGAAGTAGGATGTTCATTTGACTTCATATCATAGGTGTCACGGGGACATGTCCCCACCACTTTTTAAAAGCATAATTTGTTAAAAATGTTCTGAAAAATAGCTTGCACCAAGAAATGTTAACTAACAAACAGAGTGGAGATTGGAAATGTATGAATTAATTGTGTGGAATTTTTAAGAATGAATAAAAAAATCAAATCAATGATTTGAGTTCATTTTAAAATGAATATGGATAAATAAATAGAAATAATCTAATCCCTGCTCCAGTTTAATTCAGAATGAGTTGTGATTGGTTGAGCTGACTCGTGAACTGTTGTGAACTCTCTTTCTCTAACGTTAAAAAGTATGCAGCATCGAAACAACAAGGCAGTGTAACTTAACTTTAACTTAAAAGAACCTTGACTGACTTTTAAACCAACCAGGCCGAATACTCACGGCTTTCTGGTCTCTCACTCAGCCTACTGTGTCTTTAGTGCATCACCCTCTTCTTTTCACCATCTTCCACCGTCAATACTGCAATCACAAGAAAACTACACCACTATTCTAATCGTTAATTTTATAACGAGTAGATTATTATTTCCCCTTATGTCTATTAACTTAACTGAAGCTTGACTGAACTCTAAACCAACCTGCCTTAGTAACGCGGTCCCGCGTACTATCCCGTCCAGTATCAAAGAATTGACCGATGTCCTAAGTGCTCTCCCTACGTTCAGCCTCCCTAAGGTGCTGTTGTCCCTGCATAAAGAACAACACAGCAACCGATAGCCTGGTCATCTAATCATCACATCATCTAATCACACATACCCAGGGGTTAAAGTGGGATTTGGCAGGTGGGGGAACCCTAAGATCCGGTGTAGCGGTGCACCAGCCTCATAATAATAATCACCTCATAATAATTATTGTTGATTTATTATTTATTTAAGACAGTTGATGAACCAGATAACTTAAACAACACATAGTGTACACAGTGTTTCAGTGGTGGTAGCTGACCGGTTGGGGGGGCACTCACACACTTTCTTAAATTAATTATTAAATAATACTATATATAAGGTGCTCCACTGTAAATATTTAATTGCCAAGTACTTTGTGACAAATAACAATATATACAGCTCCATTGCTTCACGTTGTGTCAAACACATTACACTATATATATATATATATATTAGGGCTGTCAAACGATTAAAATTTTTAATCAGATTAATCACAAGGCTGCTGTGGATTAATTTAGATTAATCACGATTAATACCCATTCATTATTAATTGTGTTTCATTTTGTGGGGGCAAAAAGACTCATGACAGAAGGCGATATATACACTTAACATGTGTTTTATTTAAACTATAGAACAGATATGGTGTCCAGATATCAAAATAAAAAATAAATAAAATAAAACATACCAACCACACCATATTTACCAACATTTTTTCTTTCTTTTTTTTTTAATCAACCAAATATCCATATTAATGTGGCCTCTTACTCATCTTTTAGCCAGCTGCTGAGACAGACTAACTTGTTTACATTACCGGAGAGTAGAGCTGACCGCTTCTTATGTACAATGTTACCTGACTGAGAACAGAAGAACAGTCTCTCACACGGAACAGTGGTTGCAGGAGTGGCGAGATATTTGCGAGCCAGCAGTGCCAGCTTGTCATGGGCTGTGTGCAAACTACTTTATGTCGGTCGATTGTCCCGTCTTAGGTTGTTTTGTACTCAAACTTCCCATCGAGAGGGCCAATATGTTGTTTAGAGTCCATCTTTATCGAGTTGGTTCTGCCGCCAGATAGCGTTGGAGCACCAATCCGCGCCAGTGAGTGGAATTGTGGGATTTTGAGTCATTGTGCGCTGCGCATGTCTTAATTGCGTTAAAATTTTTAATCAAATTAATTAATCTGGATTAACGCGTTAATTTTGACAGCCCTAATATATATATATATATACACAATATATACAGGCACAGAAGAATAGAAATGAGTCTTCTCTGTCCTGCTGAAGAACGGAGCACCGAGAGAATTTATGAACAAGAACGATTCTGTCAAAATCAGCAGGAGTAGAAACCGCAGTTTGCGGCTTGCATCTCTCTCTCTCTCCTCTCTCTCTCTCTCTCTCTCTCCCTCCTTCTCTCCCTCTCTCTCTCTACAACGGGGGAAATGGAATTAGGGCTGAAAGTTGTATTTACCACCACGAAAAGCAAGCAGGCTGAGAAACCGAACTAAGTGACATGTCTGTCTGTCTATCGATCTCCTCTGTTTCAGTGGGCTACTATGGACGCCCCAACATACACCTATGGAAATATTTTCTATCGATACATAAAGCTTAAACAGAGGGGACAAAAATACAACTAAGGGGCTAAGCATATTTTACTCTTTCATATGTAGATAAGATAAGATAAGAGAGACTTTATTAATCCCGCCGTGGGGAAATTCACGTTACAGCAGCTCACAACAATAGAAAAACAGAATATAGAATAGAATAGAATATACAATAAACAATATAGTGCAAAAAAAACAAGTGTGCAAACAATAGAGTGCCATAAGAAAAAGCAAACAGATAAACAAGTAGTATTAACAAATTAAATATTAAATATATTTACAAGGTGGTGGAGGGGTAGATGATTGACTGGTTGTTGGGGGGGGGGGGGGGGGTATTGCACAGGTCCATATAAGAGAGGAAAGATTAGACTGTTGACTAGACTGTTGGGTTGAACAGCCTAACAGCGGTGGGGATGAAGGACCTGCGGTAGCGCTCCTTCCTACACTGTGGGTGACGGAGTCTGCCGCTGAAGGAGCTGCTCAGGGCCTCCACTGTCTGATGCAGTGGGTGAGAGGTGTTGTCCCTGATGGAGGTCAGCCTGGCTAACATCCTCCTCTCACCCACCTCCTCCACAGAGGGCAGTGGGCAGCCCAGGACAGAGCTGGCCCTCCTGACCAGCTTGTTCAGTCTCTTCCTGTCCCGGTCAGTGCTGCCCACTCCCCAGCAGACCACAGCGTAGTGGATAGCAGAAGCTACCACAGAGTCATAGAAGGTCCGTAGCAGGGGCCTGCGTACTCCAAAGGACCTCAGTCTCCTCAGAAGGTGGAGGCGACTTTGGCCCTTCTTGTACAGGGCGTTAGTGTTGTGTGACCAGTCCAGTTTATTGTTGAGGTGAACACCCAGGTACTTAAAACTGTCCACCATTTCTATGTCCAAGCCCTGGATGTTCACCGGTGTGAGGGGTGGTGCCTTCCTCCGGGGGTCAATCACCATCTCCTTCGTCTTACTGGTGTTTAAGCACAGGTGGTTACGCTCACACCAGTCCACAAAGTCCATGATGACTGACCTGTACTCCAGCTCATTCCCCTCAGACACACAGCCAACAATGGCTGAGTCGTCAGAGAACTTCTGGAGATGACAGCTGCTGGTGTTGTGGGTGAAGTCGGATGTGTAGAGGGAGAAGAGGAAGGGAGAGAGGACCGTTCCTTGGGGGGCCCCAGTGCTGCAAACTACCCCCTCCGACACACAGTTGCGCAGTCTCACATACTGTGGCCTGTCGGTGAGGTAGTTGATGGTCCAAGCAGTCAGCTGTTCATCCACTCCTGCACTCATCATCTTCCCTCGCAGCAGCGTCGGTTGAATTGTGTTGAATGCGCTGGAGAAATCAAAAAACATGATTCTCACAGCGCTCCCAGCACTCTCCAGGTGGGACAGTGATCGGTGCAGGAGGTAGATGACAGCGTCATCCACCCCGATGTTCTGCCTGTAGGCGAACTGCAGCGCGTCCATCGCTGTGCTCACCACAGAGCGAAGGTGGCTGAGGATGAGCCTCTCCATGGTCTTCATCAGGTGGGAGGTCAAGGCGACCGGTCTGTAGTGGTTTGGTTCCTTGGGATGTGTAATCTTTGGAACTGGAACCACACAGGAGGTCTTCCACAGGACAGGGACCCTCTCCAGACTAAGGCTCAGGTTGAAGATGTACATGACCACCTCACAGAGCTGGTCAGCACAGTCCCTGAGCAGTCTGGGGCTGATCCCGTCTGGTCCTGCGGCTTTCCTGCCCTTCAGCCGCCTTAATTCACTCCTCACCTGGTCCGATGTTAAGGAGAGGGGGGGAGTTGGGAGGGGAAGAGGAAGGGGGTGGACAGTGGGGGCTGGGGGGCTGTGGGGGGCTGTGGGGCTGTGGGGGGGCAGTGTAGGGGGATGGGGTGAGTAGGCGTGACAGGGGGGTGCTGGGGGGTGGGGATGTGGATGGTGATGGTCGGGGGATGGTGGAAGAGACCGCTGGCCTGGAGATGTGTGAAGGGGGGTGGGGAGGGGTGGCAGAGGGGGGGGGGGTTGGAATTAAATCTGTTGAAGAACAGATTCAATTCGTCTGCCCAGCTCTGGTCTCCATCAGCTGTCCCTCCGGTTCCACTCTGTCCTTGTCCTGAGATGGTCTTCAGGGCCCTCCACACATCTCGTGTGTTGTTCTGCGCCATCCGCTCCTCCAGCTTCTTCCTGTAGCTGTCCTTGGCCCGCCTGATCGAATACTTCAGATCGCGCTGAACTCTCTTCTGCTCCCCTCTGTCTCCTGAACTGTAGGCCCTCTTCTTCTGGTTCAGCAGGGCTTTAAGTTCAGGGGTAACCCAGGGCTTGTTGTTAGAGAAACACCGTACCCTCCGGGTTGGCACAGTGTTATCCACACAGAAGCTGATGTAGTCTGTGATGCAGTGGGTCAGGCCATCGATGTCCTCTCCATGAGAGCTGTAGAGTGTCTCCCAGTCAGTTGTTTGGAAACAGTCTCTCAGTCTCTCACTGGCCTCATCAGTGAGAGACTGAGCTCCTAATGCTCAATGTTGTATAACTTTTAAACTGTTTTTAAATTGTTTTTATCATTTTGTTCATCATCAGTTTGTCTCCCATTTTTTATTTTGTCTTCTAAAGCACTTTGTAACTTTGTTTTGAAAAGTGCTATATAACAAAAGTTTATTTCTATTATTATTAAGGTGTGCCGGATTATTAGAGCTTGTGCGGTTCTCCACAATGTGGCCCAGATCCTCTACTGAGCCCCAGACAGTAGCTACACCTTTACGGCGCTCAACCTCACTGATGAGCCTCAACCTCACTGATGAGCCTCAACCTCACTGATGAGCCTCGATCTCGCACTCTGCAAATTTCGTCTTTCTTGCAGCTGGCGTCTCTCAGTCTTTCCCTCATTGATAGTCAACAAAGGCTCCTTAACAACGTCGGCATATTCATGACCTATTTAGCATTGCCCATTTATGGTTGATTGTGGGACGACACTATGAGGAGTAGTGGGACGACACTATGAGGAGTAGTGGGAGGACACTGGGAGGAGTACACAAGCGCACAATTCACCGCAGGTGTGTATTTATAAAGAGAAGACTGCGTACAGGTGTGCGCCGCACGGTTTTATAAATCTGAAATTTTAAAAAATATTATTTCACTTTGCGGTCTGTTTTTAACGCACAGTTAAAAACGGGGACATTTCCGGAAAACAGGGACGTCTGGTCACTCTACTGCAGTGGTGTCCAATCATGTGCCATGGAGGGCCGAGAGTATGCAGGTTTTCACTCCAACCAAAGACTACAGCAGGTGATTTCCCTGATTAGTCCCTCCTCTCTGGTTGAAGGTGTGTTGATCAGTGAAATCACCAGGGGCCTCATTTATCAAACTTTGCGTAGAACATTGCGTAGAACATTGCGTAGAACATTGCGTCCGCCCAAACCTCAGAATCCACTAACGCAAGAAAAAATTCAGATTTATAAAACCATGCGGTACACACCTGTACGCAGTTTTCTCTTCATAAATACCCACCTGCGGTGAATTGTGCGGCCGTGTACTCCTCCCAGTGTCCGCCCACTACTCCTCATAGTGTTGTCCCACAATCAACCATAAATGGTCAATGCTAAATAGGTCATGAATATGCCGACGTTGTTAAGGAGCCTTTGTTGACTATCAATGAGGGAAAGACTGAGAGACGCCAGCTGCAAGAAAGCCGAAATTTGCGGAGTGCAAGATCGAGGCTCATCAGTGAGGTTGAGGCTCATCAGTGAGGTTGAGCACCGTAAAGGTGTAGCTACTGTCTGGGGTTCAGTAGAGGATCTGTGCCACATTGTGGAGAACCGCACAAGCTCTAATAATCCGGCACACCTTAATAATAATAGAAATAAACTTTTGTTATATAGCACTTTTCAAAACAAAGTTACAAAGTGCTTTAGAAGACAAAATAAAAAATGGGAGACAAACTGATGATGAACAAAATGATAAAAACAATTTAAAAACAGTTTAAAAGTTATACAACATTGAGCGTTAGGAGCTACATATGAAAGAGTAAAATATGCTTAGCCCCTCAGTTGTATTTTTGCCTCCTCTGTTTAAGCTTTATGTATCGATAGAAAAATATTTCCATTGGTGTATGTTGGGGCGTCCATAGTAGCCCACTGAAACAGAGGAGATCAATAGACAGACAGACACGTCACTTAGTTCGGTTTCTCATCCTGCTTGCTTTTCATGGTGGTAAATACAACATACAGCCCTAATTCCACTTCCCCCGTTGGGGAGAGAGAGAGAGAGGTTAGAGGGAGAGAGAGAGAGAGAGAGAGAGAGGCAAGCCGCAAACTGCTGTTTCTACTCCTCTGCCTGCTGATTTTGACAGAATCGTTATCGTTCATAAATTCCCTCAGTGCTCCGTTCTTATGTGAGTCTCTGATTAATAAATGTATTCTTTGATTTTGAACAGTAGCATTATGTTGTTGTTATTTAGCCTTTCTGAGGCTATTGCATGGTTAAATCAATGAGTTTCATTTCACTTCATCCTGGCGCCGCCCGGTAAAATAATGAATAAAATAAGAGTTAAGAGAATGCCTTTTATAAAAATAGGTTTTAAGTACTGACTTAACGGATACAACAGACCACAAACCCTGTGAAAGCACACTTATAAAACTATGTTTTTAAGAGGACTTAGCTTTATTTTGTGATCTTTCCATCGGGCGTCGCTGATTCCCGTGTCTGAAAAACTTTGCGGTAAGCTCTACGCATGGGTGAAAGGATGCGTAGATGTGCGCACATTTTACCGCATAGAATTTTTCTATGAATCTGGACGTTTGCGGTAAAATATGCGTACGCACATTTCACGCCCCTTAACGCCACTTTTTTGTGCGCAGCAACCTTTATAAATGAGGCCCCTGGTGTAGTCTTTGGTTGGAGTGAAAACCTGCATACTCTCGGCCCTCCATGGCACATGATTGGACACCACTGCCCTACTGTGAGGACATCTCAGACTCAGCTGAACAGCCATCAGTCCCATGGAACAAGTTTACTCTACCATGCTCCATTTATTTTGAAAAGCTGTTGTTTTCTTTTGTTTCTTTGGGTTTGGTGCACAATGGAGGTATATGTTGTATAAATGCTGCAGTTATGTTTTCACAAAAAGAGAACAGAGAATACAATTATTATTTTACTCAAAGAAGTTGGTGTTGTCCATCATTCACATATACATGGCCTATTTAATTCTTTTGAATCCAAATCACTATAGTTAGTATATGTTCTGGGGTTGCAGTAGCATAACAGTATCACAAAAAACAGAATATAAAAATATCAAATACAAGACTTAAATACAATAGAATACACAATAAACATGAAGTAGATGATGTACAGTGGATAGATGGTATATTTATATATATACAAGTTATAAACTTAAGGTATGTATAAGGACTGAGAAGAGCAGCTTGTGAATGAATGGCTGATACATATATAGAGGTTTTTTATGATTAACATTTTTATTGGCATTTTGAAATAACAAACATTTACAAGCATATATGTGACAAATATCTGGTGATAAGACAACCAGTAGTATTAATGTTGGTACTTGTACATGGAAAGTATAAAAACTGACAATACTTAGGACAGACAGACCAACAAAAGAAGGAAAAAATAGATAAATAAAACAAATAAAAGACACACAGGATAACACCAAACAACAGCATACTCGTCTGGCCCTCTAATACTGGAGAGAAAATCCTTGAATGTCTTATTTATCTCAGTGGAGTCGGACAGCATTCTCCCTGCTTTATCACCTTCTT
Organism: Hoplostethus mediterraneus; assembly: GCA_034670385.1. Lineage (NCBI taxonomy): Eukaryota > Metazoa > Chordata > Actinopteri > Trachichthyiformes > Trachichthyidae > Hoplostethus > Hoplostethus mediterraneus. The sequence continues at coordinate 101,644 of JAXDDW010000292.1, read as the reverse complement.
CTTCTTCCTGGCTCTAAACAGGGACAATTCAGCCTTTTGAGTCAAAATGGAATTAAGTTCATATTTGAGTCTGGTCAGGTTTGTCAAGGGACACATATCTGGTTTAAAAGCACCCTAAGCGATAGCAATCTCCCTCTCCAAGTCAAGTTGCTTGGTGATGTTTGTTTGATGAGGCATGTTGTATTATATGACCTCTAATAAATGCTTTAAAGGCCTGCCATGCCACACCTGCAGAGGGTGCTAATGACAAATTAGTTTCTTTAGATTGATCTGAGCCTCCACCTGGGAGACCAGAGGGGTGTTCCACGAAGCGAGTTTACCACTTATCCAGGCTTATTTCTCTTAGTCTTCACGCTTTCGGTGAAGACCGTGTCCGGTCTTCCCTCCGAGGATCACCGCGTCCGCTGTTCCCTCCCAGGATCACCGCGTCCGGTCTTCCCTCCGAGGATCACCGCGTCCGGTCTTCCCTCCGAGGATCACCGCGTCCGGTCTTCCCTCCGAGGATCACCGCGTTCGGTCTTCCCTCTGAGGATCACCGCGTCGGGTCTTCCCTCCCAGGATCACCGTGCCCGGTCTTCCCTCCCAGGATCACCGTGTCCGCTGTTCATTCCCAGCGAGGTGCTAGAGAGAGAGCTACAGCGCTTTGGGAAGTTAGCTATTGGCTTCAGAGCCGTGAGCCTTGGCAATAAAGACACTAAACATTAACATGTCCAGTCTCTGAGGAGACAAGTGTTCATGTTTCTATATTCCCTAACACAGACATATGTTATGTTTCTTTTCAGGTCAAGCATGAGGAGGGCTTATATGTACAGTTGCGAGAAAACGTTTGTGGAAACTTTTGAATTACTTGCATCCCTGTATAAATGTTGTGACAGGCTGCAGGGAAAGGAGGAGACACTGTTCTGTAGTAGCACGTATTTTTATTGGAGACAGTTGGGGGAGGGAGTGAAGGGGGGGGGGGTGATCTGGCCTTGGGGTAGCTGTTCTTGCCGGTTCGGGGAGCCTGGGGTCTGGGGAGCCTGTTTGGGCAGAGGGAGAGGAGAGGGGGTGGGAGTTAGAGGAGAGTTCGGGTTAGGAGGATGATACCTTGTCCGTTGGGCTATTCTCGTTGTCGTTTGTCTTTTGCTCGGGGTCGGGTTGCCAGGGTTTGGGGTCCGTCGTGGTCTATCCGTTCTGGGGGGTCACACACAGATCAATCAGTCTCCTCTCCTCTCTTCCACTCCTTACCGTCTTGTAGAGATTTGGTTTGCCTCCATCCTGCAACCACTTTCCTCTCTGCCTCCTGAGGCGTGCTGTGTGTTTTTAAAGGCCTGCTCCCTGGCCTGATTGCTGATGGGGAACAGCTGCGTGTTCCCCAATCTCCCAGGATCTCCCTGTGGAAATAGGTGTGGTCCACCACTACTCCCAGGTGGCGCTGTTGGGGTCGTGGGTGCTGTGGGCCTGGTCTATCACAATGTCTCCTAAATATGGCCTGATCTTCATCTAAGTCATAAAAATAGAAACACAATGTGATTTAACAAATAACATACACACTTTTGTACTTGTACATGTCTTTATTGAAGATATTGTTCAAATGCTAACAGCTTGGATAGGAAAAGGTATGTGTATATGAGAGATTTAGTACCTTGCTTCAGCTCATGCCACAACATCTCAACAGGTTTAAGGTCAGGACTCGGACTTGGTTGTTCCAAAATGTGAATTATCCTGTTGAAGCCATTCTGCTTTTGTGTTTGGGGACATTGTCCTGCTGCATGACCCAACCTCTGTTCAGCTTCAGATCATGGGATGGTTATCCTGATATTCTCCTGGTGAATTACAATTTGTGTGTAGTATGAGTGTGGGGGAACTACTATTTTGATGATTTACAAATGGTGTTATGACCTCTCACTGTCTCTCTCTGTCTCTCTCTCCAGTTTGTGTGTGTGTGCGTGTTGCTGATTGGACGAGTTTCTCCAGCAGAATTAACCTGTGAAGCTTTAATACTGCTGTCAACCAACCTGACAGGTACCTACCTGTCTGTCTATCTGTCTACCTAGATTGTCTGTCTGTCTTTTATTTCTCAAATCAGACTGTCTTTCTCTCTGTCTGGCTCTCAGCAAGGACATTGGCGTTGTTAAACCAGACCTTCACCATCAGTAACACCTCAGGTTAGTACATCTGACCCTAACCTTTGACCTCTGACCTTTAACTTTCAACCTTTGAAGCCCTCCAGTTTCACCCCTCTCAGAAAACTTTTGAAAACACTGAATCTTCTCAATGGCAGAAGTGCTGTTCATCCTCATATGGTGCATTGACATAATGAGAAATAGAGTAGATATCAGGGGCCAGATGTATAAAACTCTGTGTAGATTTAGGTGTAGAAATCTGTGTACGCACAAAACAGGAAACATGCTCATACGCTCAGATGTATAAAACCCCACGTGTTTTTTCTTCATACATCTCAATCATCCTTAAATTGTGTGCACGTGCACGAGCCTTCTGACCACGCCCACAATTTACTATAAATGGCTTCCAACACCCCCAACTGCCTGGTTTGCATATAAAGGGCATTTAGTTTAGTTTTGAGGACAAATGGCGGAAGCATTTAAAAAGAAATAGAAGAAAAGAAGCGCAATTTTATGACTAATAAAATTGCCTGAATAATGGTTGATCAAAATGACAGAAGAAAACGCAGATTATTTAGAAGCCTAAGCTCTGGTATTACCAGCCAAATGAAACAAGTTGAATGGCAGAAAGTAACCGAAACCATCTCCCTTTTAAAAGCCCAATGCAACGCTCTACCACAGAGCGCACGGCTGTGCACCACATTACAGCGTCTGTTGTGATCTGGGGGTTTGTACATGGCATAACCATGGCTTCAATGCATACCCATTGTCACCTGAGGGTATAAAATATTATATACATATTATACAAAACAATATTATATACATATATTACATTTGGGAAACCGAACATCGCTGCAAATTGCATTTTGATGTTGGCCTGTTCAGCTGCTGTGTGGGAACCTGATGATCTATTACTGATCTAAAGAAATGATGCCACCCCACGCCATGGGCATGACCCGGCTCAGGGCAGCTCAGGATATCCCTGATCTGTCCGCAAGCTTCAGCTGAAACGTCCTCGTCGCTAAAAACCCGATGGTTGTCAATACCTGTAGATGGACGGGGATGGCAGGGTTCTCCGAGAGTGCCGTTCCAACACAGGGTCCAGCTCAGCACACAATTAGAAGAGAACAGCTCTTGGAAATCCAAAGCGGCGCATTAGCCAGTCATCATCATGGACCAGAAAATCAGTACGGTCTCTGAAGACTCGTTCTCACCTAAATTGCGCAATACCAATATCTTCCAGCAACGCCAAAGCAGCCATTGTATCATTTGGCACAGCCATTACACACGGCTACAGCCTTTATATAGTGTAGGTTATTCTTACTCCCCAATAATAGGCTACAGAATAATAATCTTGTATCATGTATTTATTTGTTTATTTATAAAGATCATTATCATTATAATTATTATAATGCATAGTGACAAACATATTTACTCAAGATAGAACGAAAGGCTTGTCAAAAAAAAGGTTATTAACCACTCAAGCATCACTATGCAATCATAGTGGAGGTTTTTTTTAAACTATAGATTATATCCTAACAAAATGTAGTGAAAGAAAAAAGCTCCAAATAAAATGTTACCCAAATTCACACTTTTATTATCCTTTTTTGAATAAAAACTCGAAAAATGCATATGGTGCGCATGGTGTCCACGATGCGTACCGGTAAGCACATTCTCGCCGTCCGTGGATTTTTATACATTTGAAACCTGCGTGGAAAATGACGTAAGTACACTTTTCGTGCGTACGCATGGTTTATACATCTGGCCCCAGGTGTTTTGTAGTGCTCATTTTTCAGATTCAGGGTCACAAAGGGCTGGAGCCTAGCCCAGTATGCTTTGGGTGAAAGGCAGGTGACCTGTTCAGAGAATAGGCAGCATTGCACAGGATGTAGTTCAGCTTCGCCCCCAGCCTCCTCTTTGCCACCACCTCTAGGCTGTCCAGGGTTAGCCCAACAACTGAACTGACCTTCTTCACCAGCTTGTTGAGCCTACTGGCCTCCTTCGCCTTGATGTGGTCTGCTGGTGAGGTAGTATTACTCACCTGCATCCCCCTGAGCTTCTTCCTGAGCAGCGGAGGCTGGATGGTGTTGAAGGCACTGGAGAAATCAAAGAACATGACCCTCACAGTGTTTCCATCCATGCCCAGGTGGGAACAGCCCCTGTGGAGTAGGTAGGTTGAAGAGACTCTGGAGAATCTCGAGGCTGTGTTGTCACCAGAGGGAGGGGGGAGGTGCCTGGACGGGCAACATTAGGCCTGGCTGCAGGGCTGGGGTGGGAGTTGAGGGTCAAACCTGTTTTTCAACAGGTTTAACTCGTCTGCTCTCTCCTGTTTGCCCTTTTCCACTGGGTCAGCCTTATATTTGTAGCCCATGATCTTCCTCATCCCATTCCATACCTCTCACTCTGTTCTGCTTTGTTTGTAGGCCTTCATTCCCACTCTTATCTTCCTCCTCAGCTCCTGGTATGTACAACTGACCTGCCCTGAAAGCCCTCTTCTTCCTGTTGATGGCTTGGTGATGTCCAAGGTTTATTGTTAGGGAAACAAGGGCAGTGGTGTCCACACAGAAGTTGATGTAGTCTGTGATATTTGGCCTCAGATGGCAACCATTCATATCCTACTTACAGAGGCTTCCCATAAGTGATCCCAGAGTGATCACCCATAATTGTCTCACCAATATAATGTCCTAAAGATTACTCTTGAACCCGAGCATTCTTCTCACATCTTTGTTTTCTACTTTTTGCCTATTTTTTTCAATTTTTTTATTTTGTTTCTCTACTGTTTGTTGTGTTTTATGAGTGTCCATTACACACCTACCCATTCTCATTAAAACCAATAGATTAGTCTTGATGATTATTATGTATGAATGAATATATTCACACTGTTGATGTCGGAGTCTATGCACTGTTGCACGTACATATGTTTTGTTTGTTCTCATTTGTCATCTGCTACAACATTCATTTTATTACTTATTACTTGGAATTATTATTTTATTACTATTGATGTCTTATTTAGGACCAAGCATTATTGGTAGTGGGTGGGTGGGGGATTTGGGGGGGGTTATAAATGTAAAAAGTTCAAAAACTCAATAAAAATTGTACTTGGAAAGTCAGAAAGCTTGTTCGTCAGAGACCTCACATTCGCCATCAGGATCGATGGAAGGTTGGGATTGAATCTCCTCACTCTCACGTTCACACTAGCTCCGGCACCCATCCCCCTCTGGTGCACTCTTAACTTCACCGGTATGTCCTTCGGTTCGGAGATAGCAAAATGCCTCAAGGCAATCAGGTGCTTCTGCATATTGATGAATCTAGTCCAGACGCTTTTACCTCTGCTCCTCTTTCAAAATAAAAGTGTTGTGTGGAGGTCAGGCTGATCAGGAAGAAGCTTCACCTCTATTAACTCTGAATAAAGTGGATTTTTAAGTGTTGCCTGTTTCTCTGCCTGTCTCTCTCCCTGTGTGTAGGTGTGTATTGCGACCTGTCTATAGACGGTATAGGGACCTGTTGGCCTCGTAGCGCAGCAGGAGAGCTGATCTCCAGACCCTGTCCTGAACAGTTCAATGGGATCCACTACAACACCACCAGTAACTACCTATCCGTCTGTCTGTCTGTCTGTCTGTCTGTCTGCCTGCCTGCGTGTCTGTCTGACTACTTGTCACCTGTCTGACAAGTAGTCAGAGTGATCAGCCTCATCACCATGCTAACCAGCCTCATCACCATCGTAACTAGCCTCATCACCATGGTAACCATCCTCATCACCATGTTAATCAGCCTCATCACCATGGTAACCAACCTCATCACCATGGTAATCAGCCCCATCGCCATGCTAACCAGGCTGGGACAGGCTGTGAGCAAATTCCAGTAATGCTCAGGGGTCAGCGTTTCTCACAACCTTCGGACCTTCAATGATGAGAAATCCAGATTGTTGTCAAGGGCCAAACAAATTCTGTCATGTCTTAACCTCTAATTCTATCATTAGATTAGAATTAGACATAATTAGACAGAAACATATGTTGCACTTCTTATGCATTTACAATATTGAAAATCACTGCAAATGGCATCTGATTAAATTGATTTGATTTACTGCACCATGGAACAGAGCCACACTATACCAATCAGCTTTCAATGACACAACCCATCCTGTACTCCTGTTTGTAGTACAGAGTACTTAACAAGTACATTAGTCATTATGACAGTTTTTTAGATTACAGCAGTAAAATCTCTGTGATACAAATTACAATCCATGAGTAATCCATGACTTTTTAGACAATCTGCAATTGGCATCAACCTTTCACTCATTTTGTTTAGTAGGCTGCTCCAAATTGACAGCTGTTTGACATTTGATTTTTTAAGTCCTACCCTGCTTTACAGTGGACAATATTCAAATGTTAATTCAAATATGAAAATTAAAATGCAATATAAACAATGTAACCTGATTTTCCCTTTATGCAAGCAATATTTAAGTCACAATTAAAATTAAAATGCAATTTGAAAATGAAAATGAAAACAGCATTTGACATTTCATTTTCAAAGACTTAACCTGCTGTACAGTGGACAATTTCCAAATGCAATAAGCGAAACAGCGCCCCAGTCTATTGCTCAAGGTTCAAGGTTCAAGGTTTTTTATTGTCATATGCACAAACATTCACAAGAAAGCAAAAGTTGGCAATGTCTCTCCGACACCTTACGCTAATGCTAAGGACAATATTAACAGACATAATTTAAAAAACACAAGAGATATAATAGAAAAAGTACAAAATATAATAGAAAAAGTACAAAGTTATAAAGTACAAAGTTATAAGTACAAAGTTCTAAATTAAGTAAATAAAAGTACAAAAATTATAAGTTATAAAGTGTAAGGTGACCTCGAAGTAAAGTGGCCTGTTGTGCGTGAGGGGGGAGGGGGGGGCTCAGGTGTGTGCGTTCAAGAGCCTGATGGCTTGTGGGAAGAAACTGTCTTTAAATCTGGTGGTGCGAGTCCGGATGCTACGGAACCGTCTGCCTGAGGGCAGCAGGCAGAACAGCTTGTGGCTGGGGTGGAAAGGATCCTTAAGGATCCTGCCGGCCTTCTTCCTGCTACGCTGCTGGTAGAGGACCTGGTAGAGGACCTCCATGGAGGGCAGCTCCGACCTGGTGATGCGTCGTGCAGCGTTCACCACCCTCTGTAGCGCCTTCCGTTTGAGCATTTTGTGCATTTACAATTACATGTCACCACGCTCTTTTGGTGTCACAATGAAAATGAAAATGCAATCTGTCAGTCCTCTCATCAAGGCGGGTCTTCAGTTGGCCTGGCTGGTGCAGGAACCTCATTATCTATCTGAAATGTGAGAACACCACCTTGTACAGCGTATTCTGCAATACGTTCATTTCACTGCTCAGCTCAGTCACAAGTCTCTGTTGGCGAGATGAGGTACCTTCGATCTGTACAGTATAGATCTGTATTGGTTTGAGCATAAACCAACCAAAGAATGTATCAGCATCAAATAACACCATTATAAACCTGTTTCAATATCTGAATATTCTGGAAACTGCTTTAGCAATGACATTTTTGTCAATACATTCATGTCAATAAAGCTTAATTGTATTCAATTGAATTGGCAGAGAGAGTTTTGTATTGTGTGGAGGCCTGTTTAATATTTTTGATATTCCTTATATTCTTTAATTATCTTATAATATTCCTTATACTCTTATTATATTTCTTTGTATTCTTTATTATCTTTACATGTTTTATTATCCTGTAGTTATTAGCCTTTGTATGCACTATGATGTTGTGATTACCATGTTACTGACATATTCATCTTCATTCATACAGACACCTGGGGCCAAATGTATAAAACTGTGTAGATTTAGGTGTAGAAACGTGTGTACGCACAAAACAGGAAACATGCAAACGCTCAGATGTATAAAACCACATACGTCTGTTCCCACGTGTTTTTTCTTCATACATTTCAATCATCCTTAAATTGCGTGCACGTGCACGAGCCTTCTGACCACGCCCACAATTTACTATAAATGGCTTTCAACACCCCCAACTGCCTGGTTTGCATATAAAGGGCATTGAGTTTAGTTCTGAGGACAAACGGCAGAAGCATTTAAGAAGAATTAGAAGAAAAGAAGCGCAATTTTACAACTGAACTTGAAATAATGGTTGATTAAAATGACAGAAGAAAACGCAGATTATTTAGAAGCCTAAGCTCTGGTATTACCAACCAAATGAAACAAGTTGAATGGCAGAAAGTAACCGAAACCATCTCCCTTTTAAAAGCCCAATGCAACGCTCTACCACAGAGCACACGGCTGTGCACCACATTACAGCGTCTGTTGTGGCTCATTATACAAAACAATATTATATACATATATTACATTTGGGAAACCAGACATCGCTGCAAATTGCATTTTGATGTTGGCCTGTTCAGCTGCTGTGTAAGGGAACCTGATGTATTTATTACTCAAAGAAATGATGCCACCCCACGCCATGGGCATGATATCCCTGATCTGTCAGCAAGCTTCAGATGAAACATCCCCGTCGCTAAAAACCCGATTGTTGTCAATACCTGTAGATGGACGGGGATGACAGGGGTCTCCGAGCGTGCCCAACACAGGGTCCAGTTCAGCACACAATTAGAAGAGAACAGCTCTTGGAAATCCACTGGCGCATTAGTCAGTCATCATCATGGACCAGAAAATCAGTACGGTCTCTGAAGACTCGTTCTCGTGCAATAGCAATATCTTCCAGCAACGCCAAGGCAGCCATCGTATCATTTGGAACAGCCATTACGCACAGCTACAGTCTTTATATAGTGACGTTTTAACGACCTGTTAACTGGTCACACCTGAAGGTGTATCCCCAATAATATGCTACAAAATAATCATCTTTATTTATATACAGATCATGTATTTATTTGTTTATTTATATAAAGATCATTATCATAAAGCATAGTGACAAACATATTTACTCAAGATAGAACGAAATGAAGGCTTGTCAAAAAATGTTATTAACCACTCACGCATCATAGTGGATGTTTTTTTTAAACTATAGATTACATCCTAACACAATGTAGTGAAAGAAAAAAGCTCCAAATAAAATGTCATCCAATTTCACACTTTTCGGATCCTTTTTTGGATACAAACTCGAAAAATGCGTATGGTACGCATGGTGTTCAGAATGTGTACCGGTAAGCACTTTTTTGCCGCCCGTGGATTTTTATACATTTGGACTCCTGCGTGGAAAGTGACGTACGTACACTTTTCATGTGTACGCACGGTTTATACATTTGGCCCCTGGTCTGTTTGTGGTGCTGCAGAGATGGTTTAGTGGTTTTGGGGAAACCCTGCATGGCATCATCTTTATCTTTGGCCTTGCACACCGTAGACGAGTCAGCTTACTTAATTTCCAGGCAAAATGGGTACCAGGGTATCTGGGTAACCAGGAGGAATACATGAAAGGGGTGGGCTCAGTTTCTTTCTGTCTGTGTCTTGCTGTTTATGTACACAATACACAGTATACAGTATACAGTTAACAGTGTCAGTACTCAATAATGTTCATTCTATAAACTTTACCTAACCCTAACTCTTTCTCTTTGTGTGTGTGTGTGTGTGTGTGTGTGTGTGTGTGTGTGTGTGTGTGTGTGTTTGTTCAGACAGTGTGTATAGAGAGTGCCAGTCTAATGGAAGCTGGGCTCCCAGAGGAAACTACTCCCAATGCACCGAGATCATCGTTCTGGTGAGATTCCTCAATACAGATTGACTGATCAATACATCCAGTACAGACGCTGACTGATCAATACATCCAGTACACACTTAACTTGATCATTACAGCCAATACACACTCTGATTGATTAATACATCCAATACAGACTGATTTACCAATACTACCATCCAACACACACTGTTGTTTAAACAATGTTTAGATCAATACTACCAGCCTATAGTGATTCATCAATACAGTTTAGATCAATATTATCAACCTATCTATCAATATAAAAGCTATCTTCATAATTAGAACATTTTGTAAAGATAGTAGTGGTCAATGAATAAAGGTAGATAACAATAAAGTTAGAGTACCAGAAGCAGTATTAGTAATAGTAAAAGTAAGACTAGTGGTAGGAGGATAGTAGTGGTAATAGTGTTATTGGTAATACTGATACTAGTACTAATAATAGTAGTAGGAGGATGAGGAGAAGCAGTAGTATCAGTAGAAGTAGTAGTAGCAGTACCAGCAGTAGTAGTAAAAGTAGTAAATAAATGACAACTACATGTAGTTACTAGAACAGATAGTTCAGCTGTGGTTGACCCACTTACTTGGTAACTTACTATTACTTTGTACTTTCCTGGTAAGTACCTAGTTCTTACCTGTGAAATACCTACCTAGTAAATACATACATAAATAAATACAAGCAGACGCTTTTATCCAAAGTGACTTACAAAGGTACTTGACACTATGTGGGGATCGAGCTCAAGACTCTACCGACTGACAGCTTTACTGGGTGAGTGCTTTGTCTTTTCTTGGTGAATACCTAGTTTTTATCTATCAGAGTCATCACATGGCAAATATCTTGTCTTCAATAGAGTGGTGCAGGGATGACGTATTGTTGTAGCCAACCCGGAAGTTAGCATCGCCCTGGTTCCCTCCACAAAAAGCCAATGGGATTTTTCCATTGGATTTTGGATTATTGCAGAAAATTAACTCTGTGGCAAACAAAAGTTTATGATACTTACACGTTTTGTTCAGCAAGATAATCTTCACAATTGAACACCACTTTATGATTTTTGAAGCATAAATGCAATCGCCAGAAGTAAAAAGCTAACGTTAGGCTAACGAACTACACCACGGTGACATGACTTCAACGTCACCACCACTAAAAACACTATAAACTGATAAATCTACAAATTGGAAAGTTTGAGTTAGAATAGTTTGGAAGAGTATAAACACAACTAGAGGCTGTGAAGGAGGACTAGTGAGTAGATGAGTTACCGTTTAATGGGTCCGACAACCTCTGCAGAACAGAGAAGAAGTCCACACATTTTTTATGTCTCACACACACACAGCATGCAGTCGGTGGTGGCTGCCAAACACACACACATGCAGGGAGGGTCGCTGGTGGAATTTGTCCTCTGCTTTTGCCCCATCCTGGTGTACGCTGCCCCTCCAGGCAGCCAGGAGCAGTGGGCGGCCCTCTGTGGCTCCAGGTGTTGAGTCCATGTTGTGGTCTGGTCGGGACAGGAGATCTTCTTTGAATGTTTTTGTAAATTGGGGTTCTTATTTTTGGAAGAGGACCCTGTGAGGACCGTCTCATTTAGCCACATTGTTAGCAACCGCCTTTTTTAAGACACGTAAAAGCTTCAAAATTCACGAGTGGGGTATTTACTGATGCTGTTGTAGAATAAACTGTGAAAATCTCTTAAGCTTGTGTTAACCACAGACCTTATTTCAGCCAAAAACCCATTCAGAAAACCCATTGACTTCGAGACGAGGGAACTGGAAATCCAAAAATGCTAACTCATTTCCTGGTTTGAGGACTCATTCCTGCACCACTTTATACCCAGTAATTTCCTGGTAAATACCTCATACAAATCAAGTCTATACATGGTGAATACCTAGTCATTACCTAGTACAATCATTACCTGGTGAATACCTAGTCAGTAAATGGTTAGTCCCCAAACTAACCATTTTTTGTTTTCACACGTTGGGCACTGTGAAGCCCTTTGAGACTGTAATGGTGATTATGGGCTAGATAAAATGTGATTTGAATGTGATTTGATGAATACATGGTTGTTACCCGGTGAACAGCTAATCGTTACCCGGTGAACAGCTAATCGTTACCCGATGAACAGCTAATCGTTACCTGGTGAACAGCTGATAGTTACCCGGTGAACAGCTAATCATTACCCGATGAACAGCTAATCGTTACCCGGTGAATAGCTGATCGTTACCCGGTGAACAGCTGATCGTTACCCGGTGAACAGCTGATCGTTACCCGGTGAACAGCTAATCGTTACCCGGTGAATAGCTAATCGTTATCCGGTGAACAGCTAATCGTTACCTGGTGAACAGCTGATCGTTACCTGGTGAATATCTCGAACCCAAGAAAGTAAAGCAACACACACCCAGAAAGGTTTTTTCTGTTTTTTCTTTCTCCAGACATCCTAAACAAGAAAACACTTTTAGGACAAGATGAAGGAAGGCGAAAGGAAAGGAAAGGAACGGAGGAGAGGAGTTGCTATAGTCCCAGAAGCTACATTGTTATTGTGTGTGTGTGTTTGGTAACATATCTGTGTGTGCCTCCAGAGTTTACACATCAATTGGGTGATAATGCATTTTTCTGATATTGGCGTCTATAACGCAGCACACACACACACACACACACACACACACACACACACACACACACACACACACACACACAGGACAGAGATTTGTTCTGGCTGTTCTTAGAACACAAAGCTCTTAGCACCAACTATCTGTCTCTCTCTCTACCTGTCTCTCTCTCTCTACCCATTGCCTGTTTTCCATTAACACCTTCTGTTACAATTATAATCATTTATTAACAGCATGAGAAATGAGCATGAGCATAGGTTTGGCGTAGACTCCAACGGTATCCAACGATAGGGTGACGCTCCTAGGGGCAGGAAGGAGACAGGAGAATCCCCCGGGGCTGAAGATCTAATCCTTCTGGATATCTGATGGAGCTGTGATGCTGGTGGTGGGGAAACCGGCCAACCAGCGTTACCACCTGCTGGGGCTATAGCTGAGGAAGGTACAGACCGTGGGTGTAAGGATAGGGTTGGCCACGCTGATAGAGGAACAGAAGAAGGCAAAGGACTTCCAGGGTGGATGAGGCTAGGCCCGCTCTCATATAATGTTTGGCCGCCTCTAGGTAGTGTTTCCGGTTGTGTGGAATGGGCAGAGTTTCCGGAAAGCCTGAAAGTTAAAGTGAGACAGGGAGTCAGCTATGATGTTTGAGTGTGCAGGGATGTGCTTGGCTTTGATTATCGAATAGAGAGAGCCAGGTTAGGCACCTGACGAAAGGCATAATAGCGGGAGAAGAGGAGCGGCCCTTGTCCAGGATGGCTACCACTGCCTGATTGCCGCAGTATACAGTGATGTGCTTGCGGCACCACAGGTGGCCCCAGATGTGGCCCCAGATGTGGCAGGAGACCACCACTGGGAATATTTCAAATAGGGCCGAAGTGTGTTCGAGGCCTGAAAACAGACTGGGCCATTTGCCTGCGAACCACTGGCTTTGGTAGTGGTACCCCCCAAAACCCACAGAGGACGCTGCGTTGATGAAGGAGTTCATGGCATCGGCAGAGAGGGTGATACCGTTGTAGAAGAAGGAGATGCCGTTCCAATTGTTTAGAAGTTGAGCCCAGAACGTCTGAATGAGATCCCTCGTCATAGTGCACGGTGTCGAGGAGCTTGTGGATGGATGGAGCTCGATCTAGCCTGGCTATGAACGAGCCACCTTGGGGAATCATGAGGTGGCCCAGCAGGGACAGGAGCTGAGACAGATGAGACTGTATGATGGAGCAGATGCAGGATAGCTTCTCCTCCAAGGAGGCTTTCATGGCAGAAGCGTCTAACCAGATACCAAGGAACTGAAGCGAATTAGCGGGGCCATTTTTTTTCCTTGGACAGGGGGAGGCCGAGCTGGGAGAAGGACTGCTTGAGTTTGGAGAGGGAGCTACCTGAGGGGTTGGATGGAGGATCTATCTGAAAGAAGGCGGGTGGGCAGGAGAGGTGGAAGCCCTTGGAGAAGCTTGGATGAGGCAGTGGGCGGAGAGCTGGCGGCAGGGGCGTTTTCTAGAGCTTGGAGGCATGAGTCAATGGCGCCGAGTGAGCTGATCAGGGCTTGCATGGTGCCCAGCAGGGAACTGGGAATAGCCGGTGGATCCGATGGTGTGAAGGAAGGGCCGGGAGGTGAGGAGGCGGAGGCAGGATGAGCGCCGCTGGATGCTGGGTGTCTGGTGCGGGGGTGAGAGAGGAGGGAGTGATTTAAACCTAGCTCCGGGGTGATGCCCGCCTCGTGCAGACCGGCGATGATTGGAGCTGACCGAGTGACCGATCTGGTTGCCGGTGAGACGGTTGCTCCTTCGGCGGGATGGACCTGGGGAGGGTTCGAGCTGGGAATGACTCCCAGCTCGAACCCTCCCTCATTAGAATACCCCCGGTGTAGATCGTCGGAATCCGACATGAGGCGAAAGGCGATGGGTAAGTAGTCCTTGAATGAAATTAAATGAATGAAAATGCTATGCGCTGTTTGTCAATCTGGTGCAGTTTAGGCAGCTGAAACGACAGAAACACGGAAGCAGCTGATACAAATGGAAGGAAATGGCTAGTGATTGGTTTCTGGAGAACGAGGAAGGGGAGGAGAAAGGAACGTGGTGGCTATGGTGGTGATTGGACGATGCAGAGCTGGGGGCGTGCTTGTACCTGCTGACAAAATATGAAATGGGGAAGTAGCCTTCCTTCCTGATTGAACGCTAAGCTTCATTTTGATTGGTGGATGAATATAATTTACCCTGAACTTAATATGACTGTTTAAGTTCCAAAAACATAAACCATCCATTTAACACTAACATTACTCTACCCAAGGCAGTCGACACCCTTCATCTCCTAGGACAAAATGGCTGCCAGCCCTCTGTTCAATGTGTCAGTCTGGTGGAAAAAAGGGAGTAAAAAGTCAGTAGTCAACAGGGACTCCAACATGGACCCCACCTGTTGTATGTAGAATGACATCATACAAGTAAGCAGCAGTATACTCAGCGTGAGGTCACAACACTCGGTCCATAAGTCTTTGAGCTGTAGCCTGAAGGTCAGCGTGATGAATGGAGACTCTGGAGACTGAGGAGACTTGTTGCCCAACCGGTGTGAGAGCTTGATGCTACGGGGCATTGGGTAAGCATATCATTTACTTTACTTTAAATACAGTTGCTTATATTCTATTATTTCAATTCCACCTTAAGACTACAACTGACAGACAGGCAGCTTTTCAGCTCACTGACACCAGTAGCTAGCTAATGGAAACCCCACACACAGGCATTTTCAGGCACTTCGGCAGTGTTGGTGGGCACCGTAGCTGTGACACCAGTCATTTTTTTCAATCACCAGCTCACAGCTGGAATACACCCTGGTGTTGCCGGGGACCAAACCCACAACGTGATGCTTCGGCCTCTCAACCGCTAGGCCAACCGGCCGCCCCGCCACTACTAGTACTACTACTACTACTACTACTACTATTACTATTACTACGACTACGACTACTACTATTACTACGACTACTACTACTATTACTACGACTACTACTATATTACTACTACTATTACTATTACTACTACTATTACTATTACTACTACTACTACTACTATTACTATTACTATTACTACTATTATTATTACTACTATTACTATTACCACTACTACGACTACTGCCATTACTATTACTATTACTATTACTACTACTATTACTATTACTTTTACTACTACTGCTATTAATACTATTTCTATTACTACTATATTACTACTACTATTACTGTTACTACTAGTATTACTATTGCTACTACTATTACTTACTACTATTACTACTACTATTACTATTACTACTAATATTACTATTACTACTACTACTATTACTATTACTATTACTATTACCACTACTACGACTACTGCCATTACCATTACTATTACTATTACTATTTACTATCACTACTACTACTACTACTACTATTACTACTACTATTACTATTACTTTTACTACTACTGCTATTAATACTATTTCTATTACTACTATATTACTACTACTATTACTGTTACTACTAGTATTACTATTACTACTACTATTACTATTACTACTATTACTACTACTATTACTATTACTACTAATATTACTATTACTACTACTACTATTACTACTATTACTATTACCACTACTACGACTACTGCCATTACCATTACTATTACTATTACTATTTACTATCACTACTACTACTACTACTACTATTACTACTACTTGTCAGAGGTAGCAGTTACTCTGGACCCAGAAAGGCAGACCAGGACGACGGAGTAGGAAAAATAGTGATTTAATAATGAAGCAGATGAGGGGAAGATGGGGGTGTAGGGACTGGGCTGGATGGAGCTGGGGCAAGCAGGTGAGGCAGGTGAGGCAGGTGAGGCAGGAACGAGGGAGGCAGGGCCAGGAGAGGGAGCCACACCCACGCCACACACACACACAGAGACAGACAGTGACAGACAGGGGAGGCAAAAACATAGGGAAACCCCGGGGCTGGAGCCGTGACAGTACTATTACTATTACTACTACTACTATTACTACTATTACTATTACTACTACTACTACTATTATTACTACTATTACTATTACTACTACTACTACTATTATTACTACTACTACTGCTACCACTACTACAACTACTACTATTACTACTACTATTACTACCACTACTACTACTATTACTATTACTACTACTATCACTACTACAACTACTACTACTATTACTATCACTACTACAACTACTATTATTACTACTACTACTGCTACCACTACTACAACTACTACTACAACTACTACTATTACTATCACTACTACAACTACTACTATTACTACTACTGCTATTATTGCTACTACTACTGCTATTACTGTTACTATTACTACTACTACTACTACTAATAATAATAATATTACTACTACTACCACTACTACTATTACTACTACTACTATTACTGCTACTAGTCCTAGTACTACTGCTCTACTACCACCATTAACATGTAGTTGGCAGCTCCTCTGGGATCAGGACTACACACACACACACAGTGAGATCAGATCAGCCTCCGCCATCTGGCTACTGAGACATTCATCACACTGTGTGTGTGTGTGTGAGAGAGAGAGAGAGAGAGAGAGAGATGTACTCCATATGTTCTGTCATGTAACACAGTGATGCATATCTCTCTCTCTCTCTCTCTCTCTCTCTCTCTCTCTCTCTCTCTCTCTCTCTCTCTCTCTCTCTCTCTCTCTCTCTCTCTCTCTCTCTCTCTCTCTCTCTCTCTCTCTCTCTCTCTCTCTCTCTCTCTCTCTCTCTCTCTCTCTCTCTCTCTCTCTCTCTCTCTCTCTCTCTCTCTCTCTCTCTCTCTCTCTCTCTCCCACAGAGGAAATCTGTCACCTATTTCCTGCTCCTCTCTGATTGGATAGCTATGTTGGCTAGCCAATCACACAGTAGCTCTGAGCACAATAAAACAATAAAGGTGTGTGTGTGTGTGTGTAATAGTGTTGTTTCCACCGGGCATCATGTGATGAAGGAGGTTGGCCCATGGTTCACCCTGTCTTGAACCTTCTAGGGTAAAGCTATGAAAAACATATAAATATAAATTTTTTCTACTAGATGAGTCCAACAGGTTGTAAATGTTGAACTCTCCCCCTCAAAGACCTTTCGTTTCTGTTATCATAATATTAATAATCACTTCCAGGAGGTGCATATACATTCAACAACTGGGTTCCCATCTATACTCCCCCTTATTGGAATACATCTGCCCTCCTTATCCAAATATAGTATAAAGTATAAAACACCCTCCATTCCCATACAAGCAATCATAGCCGACAGCAATCTACAAGGCTACATAAATATCGTTGGAAATCCGTGTGAAAGTTATAGCAGGTTATAACTCAGAGATACTGGATTTAAGGATTGGACAGCTAAAGGAAGGACAACTGTTCAGTTTTTAAATTCCTATTAGAAAAACAAGATTCCTCTCGATAGCTGCAGATGCAACATGATGTTAACAAAAAGGTGAAAAGTCAAACTGAGCCAGGTTTGATGGAATTGTTTAGAAAAGCAATAATTCAAATGCTGGTAGTAGAATTATTTCATGTATGTATAAAGGGCTGTTAAATGTCAAAACACACTGAACTTTGTATATTAAAACAAAATGGGAGAAGGAAGGAGCAATAATGATATCTGAGGCATCAGTGGAAGTTCACCAGTTCACCAGTTGGAACAGCCTGATAAGGTTTTTCATTACATGCGTCAGAAATCCCACGATGATGGTAACCACCCAGTTTGCTGGGGAAACTGTGGAAATCACAACCACGTTTTCTGGGATTGCCCTGTTATTAAAGACTTCTGGAGAAAATATTTTCGCATGTCAAGTCAAATCATATTTATTTGTATAGGCCTTCATCACCGTGACCGTTAAGGCTTCACAAAGATGTCCAGTGCCCCTGGAGAGTAAGACCATACTCTTTGGAATCATACCTCGAGAATGGCCGAAAAGAGACAAACATTTATTAAATATATTGCTGGTAGCTGAACAAAGAAATCGTGATCACAAGAGAGCCCAACTTTAAACGCATGGATGGACATTACAGTGGAGAAGATGACAGCAAACTGGGTTGTCTACGGAACGCCTCATAGGCCAGATCTGATTCATATAAAGAAACTGTACATAGATTTTACTGTCTCTATTTTTTATTTCTCTGTTTGTCACATATTTAAAATTGGGGCATTTCAGACAAACACAAATGGATGATGTGACATGGAAACTACTGGAAATGTGTTTGACGCTGAATGTCAATAAAAAATATCTTTTAAAAAAAGGCTTTTATTTTGAAGGAACTCTAACGTTCTGGGTTACTGTGTGTAGATCACTGCAACACTACTGCTGGTTAGCTGCTACTAACTAACCACTAGCACTGATCTGTGCTTTCTCTGTGTGTGTGTGTGTGTGTGTGTGTGTGTGTGTGTGTGTCTTCAGAGGAAGAGTAAGGTTCATTACCAGGTCGCTGTGATCATCAACTACTTGGGTCACTGCATTTCCCTTGGAGCCCTGCTGCTGGCATTCACCCTGTTCATGAGACTCAGGTACCTGTCTGTCTCTCTGCCTGTCTGTCTGACTGTTTCCTGCTGGCATTCACCCTGTTCATGAGACTCAGGTACCTGTCTGTCTCTCTGCCTGTCTGTCTGACTGTTTCCTGCTGGCATTCACCCTGTTCATGAGACTCAGGTACCTGTCTGTCTCTCTGCCTGTCTGTCTGACTGTTTCCTGCTGGCATTCACCCTGTTCATGAGACTCAGGTACCTGTCTGTCTCTCTGCCTGTCTGTCTGACTGTTTCCTGCTGGCATTCACCCTGTTCATGAGACTCAGGTACCTGTCTGTCTCTCTGCCTGTCTGTCTGACTGTTTCCTGCTGGCATTCACCCTGTTCATGAGACTCAGGTACCTGTCTGTCTCTCTACCTGTCTGCCTGACTGTTTCCTGCTGGCATTCACCCTGTTTATGAGACTCAGGTACCTGTCTGTCTCTCTGCCTGTCTGTGTGTGTGCAGGAGTATCCGCTGTCTGAGGAACATCATCCACTGGAATCTGATCTCAGCATTCATCCTGAGGAACGCAACCTGGTTCATCGTCCAGTTAACCATGAATCCTGATGTTACCGAGAGCAACCTGGTAAACACACGCACACGCACACGCACACGCACACGCACACACACAGAAGTACAACCAGGACTTAATTGACACTAACTCTAGTTACCATTTATCCTTAGCAACGGTCACCAGGGAAACAAAGTAATCAATTACACTGAAAAGGAGAGAAAGGTATTATGAAGCTCTGTCTGTGTGTGTGTGTGTGTGTGTGTGTGTGTGTGTGTGTGTGTGTGTGTGTGTGTGTGTGTGTGTGTGCGTGTCTGTGTGTGTCTGTGTCTATGTGTGTGTTAGGTGAGGTGCTAGAGGAGACACTCATACACCAACATAATGAAAACGAAAACAGGACATAAAGGGGGCGTGGTGTCTCTTTCACCAGCCAATCAGGAGTCAGAGACTCAGCCAGCTGTAGAAAGTGAGAAGACTAGAGAGGAGGTGAAAACAGATTCTGGATCAGTTCCTGAAGATGTTGACAGGACGATGATGCTTCCTCTAACAGGGAGGAAAGATGTGTTCGCTGCTGGGATAGACGGGTAGTTATGATTGGACGGTTTATATGCTGTGATCAGATCTGACGAATAGGACGACGGAGAAGAACCCTGACCCTGGGCTCTCTGCATCCAACACTGGCTGGAGCCAACATGGCCGACATGTGTATGACTCTGTTATAACTACACCTGATCGCCTATCATATCAACCAAGTCATTCCTCCTCCCCTCCAGGTGTGGTGTAGGTTGGTAACAGCAGCCTATAACTACTTCCATGTGACCAACTTCTTCTGGATGTTCGGTGAAGGCTGCTACCTGCACACCGCCGTGGTCCTCACCTACTCTACTGATAAACTACGCAAGTGGATGTTCATCTGCATCGGCTGGGGTCAGCACACACGCGCACGCACACACACGCACACACACACACACACACACACACACTTTGAGGTGTCCCTCCCTTTATCACTTCATTCTAAAGAACTAGTACCTGCAACTTCTACCAAACTGGCAAGATTACACCAGAATTTACAGTGGAGACCCAGGAGTTAGAAACAATGGTTCATCTGGTTCATCTGATTCAGATGATTCATCTGGTTCAACTGGTTCAGATGATTCAGATGATTCATCTGGTTCATCTGGTTCAACTGGTTCAGATGATTCATCTGATTCATCTGGTTCATCTGATTCATCTGATTCATCTGGTTCAGGTGATTCATCTGGTTCAACTGGTTCATCTGGTTCACCTGGTTCATCTGATTCATCTGGTTCCAGTGATTCATCTGGTTCATCCGGTTCAACTGGTTCAGATGATTCAACAGGTTCGTCTGGTTCATCTGATTCATCTGGTTCAGATGATTCATCTGGTTCAACTGGTTCATCTGGTTCAACTGGTTCAACTGGTTCATCTCATTCATCTGGTTCATCTGATTCGGTTGGTTCATCTGATTCATCTGGTTCATCTGATTCACCTGGTTCATCTGGTTCAGATGATTCATCTGGTTCATCTCATTCATCTGGTTCATTTGGTTCATCTGGTTCGGTTGGTTCATCTGATTTATCTGATTCATCTGGTTCATCTGATTCAGTGGTTAGAACGCAGGTTACTCATCGCTAAAGAGAAACATTCTCTGGCACAAATTGAATAGAATAGAACACAAACAATAGAATAGAATAGAACAGAACACAATAGAATAGAGTAGAATAGAATAGAACAGAACACAATAGAATAGAGTAGAATAGAACACAATAGAGTAGAATAGAATAGAACAGAACACAATCGAATAGAGTAGAATAGAACACAATAGAATAGAGTAGAATAGAACAGAACACAATAGAATAGAGTAGAATAGAACACATTAGAATAGAGTAGAATAGAACACAATAGAATAGAATGTTGCTTTCTCCGTGTTTTGTGAGTCTGTCTGACTTCCTGTCTGTCTTGCTGCCTGTCTTGCTGCCTGTCTGTCTGCCTGCCTGCCTCTCTTGCTGCTTTTCTGTCTGCATGTCTGTCTGTCTTGCTGCCTGTCAAGCTGTCTGTCTACTGTCTATCAGCCGGTCGTTCTGTCCGTCCGTCTGCCTGTCTGTCTACCTGTCTGTTGGTGCACCTTTCTATCTGTCTGTCTTTCTACTTATCTATTACCTATTTGTCTGACCTTCTGTCTATCTGTCTACCTGTCTGCCTACCTGCCTGTCTGTCTCCAGGTATTCCATTTCCTATCATTGTAGCCTGGGCGGTAGGGAAGCTCTACTACGACAACGAAAAGTAAGTTACAACAATAATAACAACAATAATAACAACAGTATTTTAGATGATTTATGATTTCTGCTCCTGGTTGGTTTTGCAGAGAGGTGTGGTACATTGTGGAATAGATCGTGTGTCACTTCATGTCATGTGGTGTTCTCCTGGTCAATCCCACAATGCACCACTCAACCGGTGCTGTCCATTCTATCAGGCAGCAAAACAGGAGGCAGACGTCTTTACGCATGCTTAGTGTGTCTTTGTGTTTTGATTGACAGATGCTGGTTTGGGAAGAGGGCGGGAGTTTATACTGACTACATCTACCAAGGTCCCATGATCCTTGTACTGCTGGTATGAACACAACCAGTCCACCCTAAATCACACAAATTATCTCAACCAATACACATTAAATCCCATAGATTATATCAACCAGTCCCATATAACTCCCACCAACTATTTCAACCAGTCCCCCTTAAATCCCATTCATTAATACACAGGACAAGATGTTACTATCCCTTGTGCCATAATCCAAGGTAAACACATGTAGTCCAATTCAGATTAAAAAATAAAACAAACGAGTGATATAACCACCATCAGATGAACACCATAGCAGACATCAGGCTACACCGTCATAGAGTCATTACAGTTACATTACACTACAGAGTCATTCCTCAGATGCCACCATTCACCAGTTACCTACCCTAGCCAACAGCGGTATGTCATTGGGGTTATCAAGTGGGCACCTTCCTTCACCGATGTTTCGTTGAGTTGGGCCCATGACACCTCAAGAAGGCTCAACGGTGTATTCCAGCGTCCAAGGCAAAGGGCAACAACAGTACACAGTATTTACAATACTGTGGCCACACAGTCATGTGTGTACAGGGAGTACAGTAGGGGGCTGAGGACACAACCCTGGGGGGATCCTGTGTTCAGGGTGAGGGGGCTGGAGGTGTGTCTGCCCACCCTGACCACCTGGGGCCTGGCAGTCAGGAAGTCCAGGATCCAGGCACACAGGGGGGTCCCAGCTCAATCAACTTGCCGGCCAGTCTGGTGGGGACTATGGTGTTGAAAGCTGAACTATAATCAATGAACAGCAGTCTCACATAGCCCCCCTTCCGGCTGTCAAGATGAGAAAGTGTGGTGTGCAGTACCTGGGAGACAGCATCATCCGTGGATCTGTTTGGATGATAAGCAAACTGCAGCGGGTCCATGGAGGAAGGGAGGAAGGCGCAGATGTAGTCCTTAATCAGCCTCTCGAAGCATTTCATGACCACCGAGGTGAGGGCCACCGGTCAGTAGTCATTCAAGCATGCTGGAGAAGCATTCTTGGGCACAGGGACAATAGTGGATCTCTTGAAGCAGGCGGGGACCACAGACTCAGCCAGGGAGATGTTGAATATTGTGGTGAACACTGGAGCTAGCTGATTAGCACAGGTCTTCAGTACTCGCCCAGATATGCCATATGCCAAACCGTGCATAACATGTGTTCAAACGTTGCAGATGGATCTATCAACCCACAGTTTTTGGTCCCCATGCTAACTTTTAGCATGGGGACGATGGTGTCGGCTAGTGTTGCTATGGAGCTTGTAACTACATCCATAAACTCACTGACGTCCCTGGAACTGGATTGGAACATAGAGTGTCCTGTAGCCCGGCCTCTGATTCATTTCTTGCCTCCACTCCTGAAATTGACCCTTATCACTGAGGCTTGCGTCATACCATCTTCCTAAGCTTTTGAAAGGTTTCTCTATCACTATTGGCAATACTTCATCATCTATAAAAAAAAAACTTCTTGTCTACGACCTTCCCTTCAACAATCGAAATACTCCTAGACTTACTTGGCTTCACTTTGGCTTCCTTCTCAACCTCTGTAGCCTTCCTCCACTGCCTCCTAAGCTGTGTTCTCTCCCCGATTAGTCTATCTCTTGTTGGATTTAACTACCTCGACATCTAACCTTTTCTCAAAGCTGCCAAACCTTTCTACTCCATAATCATAAATAACAACTCCCATTTTCTCCAACTCCATTACTCTCAGCAGTTCCTTTAAGCTTGTCTAAAACCAGAACCAAGTCACTGTTGATATCTTCCCATTTCCTGCTTTCTACCGTCCCTGGCCACTTGACTCGGTTTCTGAGCACTAATCTTCTCCCTTTTTGGCTGGCTAGCCTCTCTGCCTTGCTCGGTGCTAGAACCTGCTTCTACATCAGGGGAGCTGATGTCCTTTGAACTGTGGTTTACTTCCTGTCGCTGGACTTCACCCGACTGACTTGACATACTTCTTAAGAAATAATTATCAATGTGGGGTCCCTGTGTTCCCTCTAACAAGCACCTCTTCCTTCCTTGGTGTATTCTAAGGCCCTTTAAGATTGTCACCTTCTGCCAGCTATACAAGCAAACCTGAAGCTTCTTCCCATCTACCTCTGAACTAGTGGCTTCCACTGACATGTTCTCGCTATGTTATCTATAGCCATGTCACCCATCAGTGAGTCATCTTCCCCCCCGCCCCAGACTCTAGGGGTGTGTTTCTCATAGTATAGTGTAACCAACTGGCCTATACAGCCTTGGCTACTGCAGCATTGAGTTGCTAACCCATTGCCACCCCGGTGGGGTCTATTTCTTCCAGTCACCCTTAAATTCCAATACAATTCAATAAAACATTTAGGTCACCTCCCACCACCTAGGTTAAGCATTACAGCAATACACACACACACACACACACACACACACACACACACACACACACACACACACACACACACACACACACACACACACACACACACACACACACACACACACACACACACACACACACAGTTCAGTTTTACTCCCAGCGAAAGGGTTGGACACAACACGGGGCGTGACTACTCAACTCAGTGCAATTTGGTATTTAATTAAATTTCTTCCACACACAAAGTAGGTTATCAACCTAAAGATAAACACATACACAAATCACTATAAGCATACACAATGAAAACTTATCAACTTAAACACACTATAAACACTTCTCATTTCCCTTACCGGCTGCCCGTGTGGCCCTGTAGCTTTGACTCACTGACAAACAGTTGCAACACAATTGCAATTCCATTTAAGATGGCTGGCGGTCCCTCAACAAATGAGTCCCAAGGGAAACAAAAACTGGAAAAACGGTTTCCTCCCAACTGAGACCTATTCTAAATAACAAAATAACACTTGCAGAATGCTTGTGGAATTGACTAGAACATAAATAAATAAACAAACTACTCAATCCCTCAAACTTAGTCCGTCAGATAACATAACACATAGGCTTCCCCCTACGGATGGTTAGGGTGAACAATTTCTTTGCACTAATAATGCTAACATTAGCACTATTGTTAGGCACCTCGTAAATGTTGATTGATATTTTTAATAAACTAAATGTACTTATAGCATCTGTATTTGTTTAAACATCATTCCTGTTTGTGGAAAGACTTTGGCTTTGACACTGACATCAAACAAAACATAAATGATATCAATTAAAAGAATATAGAAACACCAACAGCACAGAGCACAATAAAAGCACAATAAAAGCATTCAAACAGTTCAGAGTGAAAACAGGAGATAATACATTTCCTCCTCTTCCTCCCCTCCTCTCCTCCTCCTCCTCATGATCCTTCTGTTCTGTTCCTCAGATTAACTTCATCTTCCTGTTCAACATTGTTCGGATTCTGATGACCAAGCTGAGAGCATCTACCACCTCAGAGACCATCCAGTATAGGTAAGAACTAAACCACTGCCACCAAATCAATGAAAACACAGGGTCAGAATAGAGGCTGGGCTCTCACATGTACACCTCTCTCTCATAATAAGACGTTTACAAAGTGATTTAAAGGATGAGAGTGAGTCCAAGTTCCTCAAGCTTCTTTAGGTGAGACCTTAGTAGTAATACAACTAGTAGTAGTAGCCATAGTAGTATTAGTAGTAGGTGTATGATATAGCTTGGGGCTAGAGCCTAACCAGATCCAACCAGACCCTAACCAGACCCAACCAGACCCAACCAGAACTAACCAGACCCAACCAGACCTAACCAGACCCAACCAGACCCAACCAGATCTAACAAGATCCAACCAGACCCAACCAGACCTAAGCAGACCCAACCAGACCTAACGAGACCAACCAGACCTAAGCAGACCCAACCAGACCCAACCAGACCAAACCAGACCTAACCAGATCCAACCAGACCTAACCAGACCCAACCAGACCTAACCAGATCCAACCAGACCTAATCAGATCCAACCAGACCTAACCAGACACAACCAGACCTAACCAGATCCAACCAGACCTAACCAGACCCAACCAGACCCAAACAGACAACCAGACCGTACCAGACCCAATCAGACCAAACCAGATCCAACGAGACCCAACAAGGCACACACACACACGCACACACGCACACATACACACTCACACACACACACACACACACACACACACACACACACACATTCATACAAACACACACTCACGGGTTCATGACATCACAATCAGTGATCTAGAACAGGTTCATGACATACTTGTTTTATCTTCTTTTATGATTGTGGAGTTTCATTTTATGTGATTGCATAGTATTTTGTAAACTGTGTTTTAAAAATACACTACAGTAGTACTATTAGTATTATTATTAGTATTAGAATTAGTATTAGTATTATATGGTATACTGTATTTTATCTGTAGCAAGGCGGTGAGGCCCTAAACGTATTGAATTGTAATGTGTTGCTGACTGTCTACACACTCTTCTGATAGGTTGTATTGTATTGTCTACTGTAGGAAGGCAGTGAAAGCCACGCTGGTGCTGTTACCTCTGTTAGGAATCACTTACATGCTTTTTTTTGTGAATCCTGGAGGAGAAGATGAGGTGGCCCAGATCGTCTTCATCTACTTCAACTCCATACTGGAGTCTTTCCAGGTAAATTACTTTTCATCTCAATTAACAGTGTTTGGAGGCAACACTATTGCGGCTATTTCAGGAATAAAATAAAGAATATTTATTTTCTTGTTGATGCCCATGGATTTTGAAATTCTACAGAGGGGCTTTAAGGTCTCTGTTAGCTGTATGCTAAATTTGTTTGATTTGTTCGAAATTGATTTGAAACAATTGTTTATTGTCTCAATGTCAGATGTTGTATTTTCAAAGACAATAGCTACAACCTTCCTACTAGAAATACTGTGACCTCAGCTTTCAAATCTAAATACTACTGGAAAATACTGTTCACCTCATCTTTAGATAGAAATACTACTAGAAAATACCGTTACCTCAGCTTTAGATAGAAATACTACTAGAAAATACTGTTACCTCAGCTTCCAGATCTAAATAATATTAGAAAATACTGTTCACCTCACCTTTAGATAGAAATACTACTAGAAAATAAATCAAATCAAATCAAATCACATTCATTTGTACAGCCCTTCATCAACGTTCCAGTCTCTAAGGGCTTCACAGTGCCCAACATATGAAACAGTAAATGGTTAGTACACGACATCTCCCAGCCTTAGACCCTCACAGAGGACAAGGAAAAACTCCCACAAAACCTTTTAGGGAAAAATGGGAGAAATCTTGGGAGGGGCTACTCAGAGAGGATGGAGCTACTCAGAGAGGGATCCCCCTACCAGGACGGTTGGACTGCAATAGATGCTGAGTTTGGGCAAGCAGCGTATACACAATCCAAAGTTTATTATGGTGGGACATCCAGATCTGATGTGGCATCACAGCAAACAGCAGCTCGTCCTAGGAGGAGGATCAACCAGACACCAACTCTGCTGAGCTGCAGCCTGGAACAGATAGGAGACTCACCCATACACACTCTCACTCACACAGACAGACATGACCAATCAGAGGACAGGAGCAGCTAGACCAGGATAATAGGACCTGTAGGCAGGATGCTAATATCCATCAGGACCCTGAGCTAGGATGAGCTAACTGGTCTAGCCTTACTCTGAGAAGAGACTGAGCCACTCCCTCAAGGCTGGTCACATGACAGAGAGAATAAATGGGTTTTTAGTCTTGACTTAAAGACTTGATAGAGCCTGCCTCTCTGACTGAGGCAGCAGACTGTTCCATAGATAGGGAGCCCGTTAAGAAAAGGCTCTGTTACCTGCAGGTTTCTTTTTGACTCACTGGGATAGACAGGTAGCCAGCGTCCTGAGATCTGAGGGGGCGTGGCGGTTTCTATGGTTTGATCAGATCTGATCAGTAGGATGATCAATTGTGCTAGGTTGTTTTTTGACAAAAAATCCGTAACTTGACTGGCTACTGGTCGTTCAAGTATTTTGGAGAGGAAAGGCAGATTTGAGATTGGTCTGTAGTTCTGAAGTACTTTGTGATCAAGGTTTGGTTTTCAGTAGTGGCTTGATCACAGGCGTTTTAAAGGCGGAGGGCACAGTGCCAGTGGACAGCGACCGATTGATCATATAGAGAATGGAGGGTCCTTTGAGTAGTTTAGCAGGCAGAGGGTCTAGCATGCAGGTTGTGGGTTTAGACGACCTCAGCTTCAGATAGAAATACTACTAGAAAATACTGTTACCTCAGCTTCAGATAGAAATACTACTAGAAAATACTGTTACCTCAGCCTTCAGATGGTAAATTCTACTTGGGTTTAGTGATGGACTCTGATTTCTCTTAATTCTAATGTCATCAACAAGGAAATTACTGTAGTCCAGTGTAGGGAATGATTGATTTTTTTTAAATGAACCACAAACTGAAGGGTTTTCAATCAAATAAATGATTCTTTGATCACAACTCTCAAAATGCCATGGCAGGTCACAACTATTTTTAGATTAGATTAGATTAGATTCAACTTTATTGGCACTGCACAGAGTACAAGTACTGAGACAACAAAATGCGGTTTGGCATTTAACCAGAAGTGCAAATAGCAGTAAAGTGCAGAGTATGTACTTAAATATATAGGTCTAGATAAATATTAAATATAAAATAAACAGTAAGGGAAGCTATGAATATGCTATATACAGTATGAACAGTGAAATGAATACTCTAGATATGTACAATATAAATAATAATGATGTTATAAACAGGGTACAAACTAAATGGTGCAAGGTAAACACAGTGCAACAAAATATAGATAAAGAGTGCAGGTGTAGGACTGGGAGGTGTCCGGAGGTGGGGGGCTGCTATCACCGTGGTGCCAAGTTTAGCAAGCTGACCGCTGAGGGGAAGAAGCTGGTCCTGAGCCTGCTGGTCCTGAGCCTGCTGGTCCTGAGCCTACTGGTCCTGGAACAGAGAGACATGTAGCGCCTCCTAGAGGGGAGGTGGGCAAACTGTCCGGCTGGGCTGAGAGGAGACGATGCTGCGGTCCTTCGCAGACAGCGCTTGTGTTGGACCGACTCGATGGAGGGGAGTGAGGTACCGGTGATGCCTTGGGCGGATTTCACCCTCTGCAGTGCTTTCCGGTCTGAAACAGAGCAGTTGCCATACCAGACTGTGGTGCAGTAAGGATGCTCTCGATGGTGCAGCTGTAGAAGTTCACCAGGATCTGAGGAGACAGGTGGACTTTCTTCAGTCTCCTCAGGAAGAAGAGACGCTGGTGAGCCTTCTTGACCAGGGTCGAGGTGTTGAGGGTCCAAGAGAGGTCCTCGGAGATGTGGACTCCCAGAAACTTAAAGCTGGCGACACCCTCAACCTCCGTCTCGGCTTTGGACTTCCTGAAGTCCACAATGAGCTCCTTGGTCTTCTTGGTGTTGAGGGCCAGGTTGTTGTTGGCGCCCCATGCCACCAGGTGCTGGACCTCCTCCCTGTAGGCCGACTCATCGTTGTTGTTGATGAAGTTTCTATTCATGTTGCTTTGCTTTGATTATTCCCACACTCTACTCCACTCTAAAAGTATGTGGACATCATCAAACATCTCCTTCCTAGATGGGCATTCATATCAGGACTCTGTGCAGCCAGGTTCTGAAAACCAGCTCATGTAACATTGTAATTCCTCCTCCACCAAACTTTACCGTTGGCACTATGCAGTCAGGCAGGTAGCGTTCTCCTGGCATGAACCAAACCCAGATTTATCCATCTAACCGCCAGATGGTGAAGTGTGATCCATCACTCCAGAGAACGTTTCCACTGCTCCACAGTCTAATGACACCTAGCTTTACTCCAGCCGACGCTGGGCACTGTGCATGGTGACCTTCGGCTTGTGTGAAATTGTATTGTGATCTACCATGTGTTTGCTTCCCATTCCTGTCCTCTCCTCTTTCCGGTGGACGCTGGGTCACACCCAGACACCGCGACCCCACTAATCTCATCTATCCTACTCTCTCAACTCGCGTTGAGCAAGTGGTGGCAGGGGGGCTTTGGAACTGCCAGTCGGCTGTGCCGAAAGCTGAGTTCATCTCAGGCTACGCATCCCTGCTCTCCCTCAACTTTCTTGCTCTAACTGAGACTTGGATCACCCCAGAAAACACTGCGAGGCAAGGCGGTGGTACTGGCCTGCTAATTTCCAGCAAATGGAAATACTCTCTTTTTTCTCTGCCACAATTCTCTCCTTCCTCCTTTGAATTTCATGCTGTCACTGTTTCTCATCCAGTCAAGCTCACCATCGCGGTTGTGTATCGCCCACCAGGCCCTGCTGGTGAGTTCCTGGAGGAGCTTGACACACTAGTCTCCCACTTCCCTGACGATGGCTCTGGACTCATCCTTCTCGGTGACTTCAACATCCAGACTGAGAAGCTTGACCTTCTTCTTTCGTTCCTCGCCTCCTTCAACCTAGCCCTCTCCCCATCTCCTCCTACCCACAAGGCTGGCAACCAACTGGACCTAATATTCACCAGACACTGTTCTACTGCCAACCTCTCCGTCACTCCTCTTCATCTCTCTGACCACTACTTCATGTCCTACACTCTCTCTCTCTCCTCTCCCCCCTCACATCCTCCCCTTACCCACATGGTTTCTTCTCGTCGCAATCTCCGCTCGCTCTCCCCCACTGATCTTTCCTCTTCTGTTCTCTCTGCTCTCCCTGCCCCTGAATCTTTCTCTCTTCTATCCCCTGAAACTGCCACTGATCGTCTTCTCTCTACTCTGTCCTCTTCTCTGGACCATCTCTGTCCCCTCACCTCCAGGCCTGCACGCCAAACTCCACCTGCCCCTTGGTTGTTGGACTCCGTACTGAGAGACGGAGCCTGAGAGTGGCTGAGCGCAAATGGAGAAATGGCAACCTCCCGGAGGACCTTCTTACCTTCCAATCTCTCCTTTCCACTTTTTCCTCCTCTCTATCTGCTGCTAAAGCTGCTTTCTTCTGCACTAAAATTCAAACGTCTGCTTCCAACCCTAAAAAAACTCTTTGAAACTTTCTCTTCCCTCCTCCAACCCCCTCCTCCCACCTCCTCCCTCCGCCCTGACGACTTCGCCAACTTCTTTGACAAGAAGGTCAATGATATCCGATCCTCCTTCCCTCCCCCCCGGCTGGTGCCCTGCGCACCAACCACACCTGTCTGCCTTCCACCCATCCCTCTCTACCACCCTCTCCACCTTTTCCCTCCCCACCTCCCTCCCTATCCCATTTTTCTCCCCTCTCCCCAAACAAGGTCCTTCACCTGGTTACATCTAGCCGCCCCACCACTTGCTCCCTTGACCCGGTCCCATCCACTCTGCTTCAGTCTATTGCACCTGAACTCCTTCCCTTCCTGACCCACCTCATCAACACGTCTCTGGTGTCTGGATACTTTCCCTCTGCTTTCAAGACTGCCAGAGTCACCCCCCTCCTGAAGAAACCAACACTTGACCCCTCTGAGGTCAAGAACTACAGACTGGTTTCCCTTCTACCCTTCCTATCAAAAACTCTTGAACGTGCTGTCTTCAATCAATTGTCCTTGTACCTCCACCAGAACAACCTCTTGGATCCCCACCAGTCTGGGTTCAAAGTGGGTCACTCGACCGAGACGGCCCTCGTGGCAGTGACAGAGTCACTCCATGCCGCTAGAGTGAACTCTCTCTCCTCTGTCCTGATACTCCTGGATCTGTCTGCAGCGTTTGACACGGTGAACCACCAGATCCTCCTCTCCACCCTTGAGGGGATGGGTGTCTCAGGCTCTGAACTCTCCATGTTAGCATCCTACCTGACGGATCGCTCCTACCAGGTGACGCTGAGAGGGTCTGTCTCAGAACCATGCAGGCTCACTACTGGGGTTCCACAAGGCTCGGTTCTAGGTCCTCTCCTCTTTTCCCTCTACACAACATCTCTTGGTTCTGTTATTGTCAGGTCCTCCTCCCCTGCCTACTAGTTTCTCTCTGTTTGTCTCTGTCTGTGTCTGTGTGTGTCGACGGGTGTGGCTCCAGTTTCCGGCTCCTCCCATCATCATCCACTCATCCCGATCACCTGCTCTACCCCACACACCTGCCATCCATCATCCATCAGCACCAGTATAAAACCCCCGGCTTTCCATCCACTCATCGCCAGATCGTCGTTTGTACTGCCCCGTCAGTCTCGTTCTCGGCCGCTTTGACGAATATATATATACTCAGAGTTCCTTGTGTCGCTTGACTAACCCTGTTTGTCCTCCTACCCAGACCCAGCCTCCTTCCCTGGCCCCCTGCCTGTTACCCTGCCTGCCTGTCTGTCTCCTGGTCCCCTGCCTGTTACCCTGCCTGCCTGTCTGTCTCCTGGTCCCCTGCCTGTTTACCCTGCCTGCCTGTCTGTCTCCTGGTTCCCCTCTTGTCGTCCTGCCTGCCTGTCTCCAGCCCCACTCTCACCACGACGGCACCCGTCCGTCTCCACTGCTTGTCTGTCACCAGTAAAAACTGTTTGCCTTACCTTCGCCTCTGTGCCGTGGTCTGCTTTTGGGTCCAACAATACACGATCGTAACAGTTATCCATTCAGTTTTCCTACCACTGCTATGCAGATGACACCCAGCTGATCCTGTCATTTCCCCCCTCTGACACACAAGTGGAGGCAGCATTGCTGCATGTCTGGCAGACATCTCGGAGTGGATGTCGATGCACCACCTGAAGCTCAACCTGGACAAGACGGAGCTGGTGTTCCTCCCGGGGAAGGGCTGCCCGCACCGAGACCTGACCATCACTATTGATAATGCTGTGGTGATGTCAACTCGGACTGCGAGGAATTTGGGTGTGACCCTGAACGACCAACTGTCGTTCTCGGCAAACATCGCATCAGTGACGCTCCTGCAGATTCCGCCTCTACAACATCAGGAGGATTCTCCTCTTCCTCACTGATAAAGGGAAGTCTAAGGAACAGCTCCTTCTTAACTCCAGGCTATGGTCAAGCCTTACACCCCCGCCGACCACTTCTCTCTGCTGCCTCGAGGCGACTGGTTGCCCCGTCACTCAGAGGCCCCTGGGGGCTCTTGTTTATTTGATACACTTATTTGTCGTAGCTCTTGTTTATTTGATTCACTTATTTGTCTTAGCTCTTATTTATTTGATTCTCTTATTTGTCTCATTTGTGTAAGATAAAGTAGGTTGCTAACTTATTGCACTCTTACCTTAACACTGCTCTTAGTTGCTTGTTTAGGAAGGAAATGCACTTACGATTTCTGGTGACTAGTAGTTTTCTTGCCTACCTATGTTGAATGCACTAGTTGTAAGTCGCTTTGGATAAAAGCGTCTGCTAAATGACTGGAATGTAATGTAATGTAATGAAACCCATTTCATGAAGCTCAGACCAACAGTCCTTGTGCTGACGTTGCTTCCAGAGGTCGTTTGGAGTGACCACTTTACTGATCTGTTGTTGCTCCCAGATGTTTCCACTTCACAATAAAAGCAGGGCAGCTTTTTGACCAACTGACTTGTTGAAAAGTGGCATTCTATGACGGAGCCAGCTTGGCCCATTCTGCTGCCAATGTTTGTCTCTGGAGATTTCATGGCTGTGTGCTTGAATGTATACACCTGTCAGAAATGGGTGAGGTAGAAACAGATGAACCCACTCATTAGAAGGGATGTCCACATTCTGTCGTGTATATGCCCTGAATGCAGCGTGAGCAACAATGTTTGTTAGCCTGCTAGTACTGAATGGACCAGGGAAGAGTTTAATATGATGATCTTTACCTGTCTGTCTGTCTGTCTGTCTGCCTGTCTCTGTCTGTCTTCAGGGATTTTTTGTCTCAGTCTTCTACTGTTTTCTCAACAGTGAGGTAAGTGCTCTCATCAGTCTCTCTATCTATCTATCTATCTATCTATCTATCTATCTATGCGTCTGTCTGTCTGTCTGTCTACCTGTCTGTCTGTCTGTCTATCTACCTGTCTGTCTCCAGGTGCGTTCAGCAGTTAGGAAGCGATGGATTCGTTGGCAGGACCGTCACTCCATCCGGAGCCGGGCAGTGCGCGCCACATCTCTGCCCACCTCGCCCAGCCGCGTATCCTTCCACAGCATCAAACAGTCCTCCAACCTCTGACCTGCCAGGACGTCTGACAGACAGACAGACAGAAGTGTCCCCTGGTTTAAATTCATCAATGACAATTTGTGACCTAAATCTAAGCAGTGAATCAGAGACATGTCTGTGACAACCAGATGACCATTCAGAATGTGGGACCTGGATTCAATCAACTGACTTGTTGTCAGACTTGTAGTAAGACTTGGATTGGACCAGCCAATGGCAGTGCAGGACATGGATTTGTCCAGCCAATCAGGACTCTGGGGAGAAGTCCAGGGGTGGATCCAGCAGCTAGTCTCTTTCCTCCCTCTCTCTCACTCACTCCTCTTCCTTTTTTCCTCCCCTCCCTCACCCCTTCCCCTTTCCTCCCTCCCTCCTGGACTAATTGTATACGTGGCTCTGTGGATGAGTTGTGTTTGTTATTATTTTAATGTTAAGTTTATAATTGCTGAGTCTATTGTCAATATTGTAATACTGATCACCAGCTGTCTTCTCTATAGCTAGAGTTAGACACACACACACACACACACACACACACACACACAGAGGAACCTCCTGTCTTTCTGACCGGTCAGCAGAGGGAGGGCTGGTCCAGTTCAGGTTCAGTACAGTACAATAAACTGGTCAATGTGGTGTCCTGGTCATCTGGGGCTCCACCCTCTCTGACTGGTCAACACAGTCCGGTTATCTGTAGCTTCATTAAACCAAACTAGTAATGCCAGCTACTGTATGTTTTATCAACTCGCTCAGTTCACCAGGATTTTCTGATCTAGCTATGAGCATGTTCACATTCAATGGACAAACCAATCATATGCAACTTGGACTGATCCAGAACAACTTACTTAAGATGAAACTATTGATCCCTGCGGGGAAATGAGGTCGCTGTGAAATAGAATAGAAGCACACCTATTGAATATCAAAAATAAGCAATACAAACAGTAGAAAAATAAACTAATCAACAGTAAAGGAATTAAAGTAGACTATAGGTAACTGCGCTGCCCACATTAACACATTAAGTAGTAGTGAGTAGTGGAAGAGGGAACTATGGGACAAACTTGATGACTCACATTTCATTTCTTCTCTCAAGAAGACCAAATTATTATAATGAATGAATATGAACAATAATAATATAACAATAAAAGCAAAAGTAACACAGTTGCTGAAAGTGTAAATGTTTTTAGTTAAATGGTCTGATCACTGCAGTCAATTGATCCAGTATTGTGACATCACTTCATTGATACAGCATTGTGACATCACTTCATTAAGACACAGTGGTCAGACATTTTATTGATACAGCATTGTGACATCACTTCATTAAGACACAGTGGTCAGACATTTTATTGATACATATTGTGTCGTCACTCTGACGCTGGGAAAAGATTTTCTCTCACAAAGTGACCTCATGTTCTCCAGCACTGCTGAGGGGAATATGGGGATATCTATCAACCAATCACTGTCAGGATCCTATGGAAGATCCTCTGGATTTTAGCTGACTTAACATGCAACAGTAAATTGTATTAATTGATACCTATTGTCAACTAATGTAAGCTACCTGCTATTTGTTAGAAGCTCTGTTTTATGTCCAGAGTGGGCCATCCTGGAAACACGATACACATTTATTACATCACTCTATAATAAATCATCAGGGGAATCTTACAGTCTTTTAATTAAATACAATCCCCCTATACAGCTCTTTTATTACTTGTCTCATTCATTTGAATGCAACGTTTTTGTAAATGGAATTTTTGCAATAAAGGTTATTAAAAAAAGTCCACATGATCCTCTGGGTGATGACATTTTTCCAGAGCTGATTGGCTTTTTACATATTTGGATCCAGTATCCTGAACATCACCTTGGGCCAAATGTATAAATGATTTCCACAGAATTTATAAAAATCGAATGGACTGTGTAGCTGTACACGTCACACCACTGGTCTTTTGAATTCCTGCGATATTGCAAGTTGGCAAAAAAGGGATAATGTCAAAGTGTGACAATTTATTTAGAGCTTTTTTCTTTCACTACATTGTGTTAGGATGTAGCCTGATGCGTAAGTGCTTATCAAACTTCTTTTGACTTTCTTGACTAAATAGGTTGGTCACTAAAATTGCACATTACTGGGAGTAAGAATAAAACCACACCTTCACATGTGACCAACTACCAGGTTAAAACGTCAGTATGTAAAGACTGTAGTCGCGAGTAACGGCTGTGGCCGAACCTCAACCTGTTTTCTGGAGGCAGCAGATCAGAATCTGGTAATAAAAATATTCTACAAGGTAACAAAACACAAGCAAGTCTGTTCCATTGAGTCTGATTACAATAAGATCCAAACTGGGCGTGCTTTTTATCCGTTTTGATCCGATATCATAAGGATTCCATAAGAGATTTATTATATTAGATACATAATAAATGTTTGTAGCATTTCCAGTTGATTTGCCACTCTGGCTCTAGAAGAGGGCTTCTGTAACTTACAATAGTTGCTTATAGTTGTAAATAGTGAGGGAAATTCCTGAGAGTGATTGGTGCGATAGATTGTACTGTATCACTGAGAAATGTGACGGGCAGTGAACATTTCCTCCAGCAATCCTCTGGAGTTGGCAGCAGCAGCTGTGTGACTTAATGGTCCATGACAAATCCTTTTGTTCGTCAATAGCAAAATGAATGGGAATTTTCTCAGTAACAAAAGCAACCGGCAGGGGGCAATATAATGGGCTGCCTACTTGCTATACATTCATTTTACCAACAGAGGGCGGAGTCGGCTTCGGGTTTCATCGTCATTCAATCGTCCATCCTCGCGAATGCCATCTACTTCCGTCGGGAATCTTCGGCAGTGCTCGGGTCCTAACGGTCGGTGTGTTCAAATCTTCGGCTGTCCGGCTCCTCCTGGAGACTGAAGTAAAGAAAGGAACAGAACTAAAGAGGGAAATCAGCCCACAGAAAAGGATAGACGGAGTCTCACAGCGGAATGACGGTGCTGCAGGAACCTGTCCAGGTAAAAAAGGCCGTTGGTTCTGTTGTCATGTGCGGTAGGCGAGGTATTTGAAGCCCGTGCTGCCTTCTCCGTCCCGGCCTAAGCAGCTACTCCAGTACGCGGTCTGAGTCTTCTCCCTGTCGCAGGCCCGTAGCTCCCCGCTAACAGCTCCAACGTGGAACTTATGGTAGTATTAACGGTATTAAGTAGCGCTGTCATTATAACGTGATCGAAGGTGTTGGTTACATTAAGGATACGCTTTGGTATAATACTTTAGCGCGAAGCTAACTCGCTAGCTAGCATCGGCTCGGATGTAACGTTAGCCGCAGTAAGTACCGTTCTCACTTATGCTCCTTTTAAAAACCTGGCAGTTGAATGTTGCCTTGCTTATTGGCGAAAGTACGTAAGGTTACCTGTTACAACACACGCTAAGACATTTTATGAATTGTTAGGGGAGATTCTACTATTCGGCATACACCCAACACGTCAACCAGCACTTAATTCAATATAAATGTAACGTTAACTTTTACAATTAATTCGCTCGTTATTCCCATGATCTTCTTCCACCAAAATACACCACGGAGGAGGGTCGCGAGCAGTGTGAACCAATTCTAAAAGTTGACTTGAAACAAATGCTGATTGGTGGGATGTCTACGCCGAATTTACCAGTGGACAGTATCGACTAGTATACGTATAGATATGCCATGTTCTGCGAGGTGTGTGTGTTTGCTGATCAGAAAGGCAACATTAAACTGCCAGATTGTGGATGGGGTTCGGCACGAGAGAACGGAACGTACGGAAGGGCTAGCTTGGATACTGCTAATGCTGTGGCAAAGCTTAGACGATCACTTTAGCTCTAAACTCAGGACTAAAATATAAAACGTATTAATGAAAATATTGTTGATCTGTAAAGTAGACTGTCAGGTTTCTTGGCAGTTAGGTTAAGTTAGCTAAACGCTGGCTAGGCTTCTGCTGGGTCTTTATGCTAACGCTAGTTAACGTTAGCTAGCTATTCGTTAGCATTAGCCATCTGACCGTAAAAGGTTGAGCAACAAGTCTAATAACACACCAACCGGTTAACACTCATATGAGATGGTTAACACTCATACAACGCTAACACCAACTGGTTAGCACTCCTATGGCACTAACACCAGCTGGTTAACACTCATGAGATGGTTAACACTCCTATGGCACTAACACCAGTTGGTTAACACTCCTACAACACTAACACCAGATGGTTAACACTCTTATGACACTAACACCAGCTGGTTAACACTCCTATGGCACTAACATCAGTTGGTTAACACTCCTACAACACTAACACCAACTGGTTAACACTCATGAGATGGTTAACACTCCTACGACACTAACACCAGCTGATTAACACTCATGAGATGGTTAACACTCCTACAACACCAACACCAGCTGGTTAACACTCCTACAACACTAACACCAGATGGTTAACACTCTTATGACACTAACACCAACTGGTTAACACTCATGAGATGGTTAACACTCCTATGACACACACCAGCTGGTTAACACTCATGAGATGGTTAACACTCCTACAACACTAACACCAGCTGGTTAACACTCCTACAACACTAACACCAACTGGTTAACACTCATGAGATGGTTAACACTCCTATGACACTAACACCAGCTGGTTAACACTCATGAGATGGTTAACACTCCTACAACACTAACACCAGATGGTTAACACTCTTATGACACTAACACCAGCTGGTTAACACTCATGAGATGGTTAACACTCCTACAACACTAACACCAGATGGTTAACAGTGATGTCAGATGGTTAACACTCTTATGGCACTAACACCAGATGGTGTCATGGACATGAAGCAATTGTCAGACTAATTTAGTGGAATGAGAAGAAGCCAGTGGTCACTGATTGGACTACAGTTACTGTGATTTGGTTTAGCCACAGTTCTGGGTATTCGCAGTATTCTGTGGGAACATGTTCCAGACTCCGATTTAGGGCTGTGCCATATCATATCGTTCACGATAATACCGGTATAAATTTGTACACGAAAAAAAAGTATCATATCATGATATTAACGATATAGCGGCGTGATGTCGTGTTGACACATTTGCATACCCTAGCGCACCAGAACGATACAAGCATGGCTTGTATCTCAATCCTAGCTACAAGCTAAAGGGGAGCTACTTCGGTTAGGTTAAAACGGTTACGGCTCAAGGTGGAAACACAACAAACGTTTTTCACCACTTAAAGCAAAAACACACGCGAGTACGAGGACAGTCAGAAGTCACGTGAGGCGAGTTTAGCAGCTGGTGACGTGCGGCCCAAAAGCAGGCAAATGACACAAACTCAGCCGAGCATAGCTGGAGCACTCGCAAGTAGCACTCAAGCTAGCAGCTATGCTATTGTCAGTAAAGTTTTTTTTGCCTCAACCACGGACGTGTAGTCAAGCTGAACTTGGGAGCCTTATATCAGCCTGACCGTGCACTACATCGACAGCGACTGGAAGCTGCACAACCCCTGCCTTGAGACGAGTTCCTTTCCCGAGGATCACACGTGAAAATATTGCGAGTGGTTTAAGTGATGCGTCTGCCAGCTCTAACCTGTAATAAGTCCATTTTCTAAGTGTTTACTTGTACAGTTCCAGCACTGACATTCTATCTCATTTGATGGTAATCCATTTTACGTTTGCACAAAACATTTAGAGGCAACTTTATTTTTATTTCATTTTTATAAGCATTGTTTACATTTTGACTGAAGGTTTCTTTTCTGCTGCTGT
This sequence comes from Hoplostethus mediterraneus, assembly GCA_034670385.1. Classification (NCBI taxonomy): domain Eukaryota; kingdom Metazoa; phylum Chordata; class Actinopteri; order Trachichthyiformes; family Trachichthyidae; genus Hoplostethus; species Hoplostethus mediterraneus. The sequence goes on along the minus strand of JAXDDW010000292.1, from coordinate 61,781 downwards.
TTACATTAAGTACTTAAAATTTGAGGTCAGTTTTATTAGGTGATTGCCGGCTCCTGAAGAGTAAAAGGTTAAGTTACTTTTAGTTAGTGTTAAACTAAAATATTAAACAATTGAGTTATTTATACTTTTACTGAAGATTGCAAGGAAAACACTGTTATGCCTACTTCTATGTTTATATTTTGACTTATGTTGTCACTATTTGCACTAAAAAATGCTGCTGCAATCCCCAATAAAACATTGTTCAGGATTTCTTTTTTCATATCGTCATGAATATCAATCTCGCAAATTACCCTGAAATATCGTGATATTATTTTAAGGCTATATCGCCCACCCCTACTCAGATTATCCTGTAGTGCAGTGGTTCCTAAGTGTAGAGCTGGAGCTAAAACCTGCTGGACAGGGAGTACTTGAGGACTGGATTGGGAACCACAGCTGTAGTGTGACCATAGTGGTTAGTCAGATTATCCTGTAGTGTAAACGTAATGTTTGGTGAGATTATATGTCAGATGATTGTGTCGTGTGAACATGGTGAGATTATTGTGCTGTGTGAATGTCGGTCATATTGCCGGTCAGATTATGCTGTAGTGTGACGTGAATGTCAGTCAGATTATGCTGTAGTGTGACGTGAATGTCAGTCAGATTATGCTGTAGTGTGACGTGAATGTCAGTCAGATTATGCTGTAGTGTGACGTGAATGTCAGTCAGATTATGCTGTAGTGTGAATTTGGTGGTTGGTCAGATTATCCTGTCGTGTGAACGTCTGTCAGATAACTGGTTCCAGATCAGTCGGAGCCTGACCAGATTTCACCATTTTTGTTTTGGTCGTTCAAGTCTGGTCAGCTCCTGCAGTGTGAAACATCCAAGACTGAGATCTGAGTTACCAGGGCAACAGCCAATGGGGGTTCAGCTCCAGTAGGAAGGAAAGCAGAATGATTATGCCATGGTTATGATAGACTGATCCCACCACGGTGTGCCACAGAGCGCTACAGGAACTCTTTCTGCCGGCCGCCATCAGACTTTTAAAAAATTGTATTGATGGTGAAATGCTCTGAATGAATGGATTAAATTTGTGTGTGTGTGTGTGCGTGTGTGTGCGTGTGCGTGTTTAGGCTGCAGTATGGCAGGCTCTGAACCACTATGCCTACCTAGACGCTGTCTTCCTGGCTGAGAGACTCTACGCAGAGGGTAACACACACACACACACACACACACACACACACACACAGAGCCTGTCTACCTGGTAGCTACATGTTGGGATGTGCATACAGTTCTGGCCAGGTTATTGGCAGCCTTGCATGTTATACAGGTAATGTACAATATCTTATGAAATAATTGGAACTTGAAACAAATTCATACATTCATCTATCGATTTACAACAGCACATGATCAAACAATGAGAATGAAAATTGAAAAGTGGCCATGGCCATGATTATTGGCACCCTTTTAGAACAATTCAAATCAATTTTGTTGGCGGAAATAGATTCTGATTTGCAGTGTAATTCAAGTCCCGTTGACAGTCTACTGGTGGCCACATGGTATAAATGAACCAATTATCTTGTTCTGCTTCTCTGGTGGTCTATTAAAATGATGAAGAGAAAAGAGCTGTGTGGGGATGTTGGACATCAGCGTTCACAAGGCTGTAAGGCATCTCTACAGACGTTGGTATTCCTGTTTCCACACTTGATGATAGTATGAAGAAGTTTGGTGCTCATGGAGTTGTTAAGAATCTCCAAGGACGTGGTGGTAAGAGGAAAACTGATCTCAGGTGTCGTCCAAGGTTGTTGTGAGACAAAAACTGCTCACATGATAATCTCCAGGCTGACCTGGAGAGGTCTGGTAAAGGTCTGTACTATACACAAAGAACCAAGACGGGCTTTATGGTCGGCTAAGACTTCATTGCTGAAAGAGAAACACTAGAAGGCCTGATTGATCTTTACCAAGACCCACCTGGACAAACCTGAATCCCTCTGGGAAAATGTTCTGTGGACCGATGAAACCAAACTAGAGAGCTTGGTAATGCAGCTCTTTTACAGATGACGAAATTAAGCTTTGAAAGAAAAGACCACCCTACCCACAATGAAATACGGTGGAGGTCCCATAATGCCGTTGGGTTGCTTTGCTGCCTCGGGTAGTGGACATCTTGCCCTTGAGCATTAAGGGCATCATGAAATCGGAAGGTTACCAAGGCATTATGGAGAGAAATGTGCTGCCCAGGGTCAGAAAACTGGGTGTCAATCAATAGAAGGTCCTGGGTCCTCCAGCAGGACGCCCAGAACACATCCAGAAGAACCAGGATGGGGTCAAGAGAAAAATGTTGGACTGTTCTGGAGTGGTCAGAGGTGAGTCCAGTTTAGTTTGGCTCATTCTTGGGTTGATCGTCTGTTTGTGATAGAATTTTTTTCCCAGACGTTTGAGTCGTGCTTCTCCCCCTGAGGTCCGGTTAGGGGCAGTGATGTCATTGCATATGTACACACGTGTTAGCGGTTGTGTTTTGTTTGATATTCATCAGTGTCAGTTTCATGTTTTTTTTCCATATATAAATGGAATGGATGCAAACGGCTAAAGTTCATAGTCTTGCCACCCGGTAATTTGGGCTGTTGGAAATCTGATTATGTAGCCACTGAACCTGGTATGTTGTTGGGTTGGAGAGATCTATTGCTGCTGGTTATCCAGGCTGCTGATCCCGTGGTTCCTGTAGATACTTCTGTTCTCTTAATGGACTGAAGCTGCTCATTGGCTACTTGAGATCGTATGGCAGCCATGCTGATATTGTGGCGGTGCGCCACAGATGTAGACTGAAGCGTCATCATTGCCAAAGTCTGTGCAAGTAAGTATTAGGAAAATGGTGACAATCATCATGGCTGTAGACACTTTTCAATGTTTTATATGTATTTTTGTTGTTTGATCATGTGCTGTTAAATAATGAAGACCAAAAGATATTGTTCATTATCTGGATGAAGTGCAACAGGGCCAATAATATTGGCCAGACCTGGATGTCCTTTTTCTCATGGTTTACTACGTGGTCTAAACTAATATTTGAACATTTCTGAAGTGTAAATGAGATTCTGGACCATCACTTCCTGCTCTCTACTGGTATAGTTGAGATATACAGTATATAATTCTATGAGTAAAGCCTATATATGACAGAACGCCTCTACATGCTTCGCTCACTCTGTTTGGCCTGTCTGTCTCTCTACTTGTCTGTCTCTCAGTCCATTCAGAGGAAGCTCTGTACCTGTTAGCTACATGTTACTACCGGTCAGGAAAGCCTTATAAGGCCTACAGGCTGCTGAAGGCCCACAGCTGTTCCACACCACAGGTTCGATTCCTGCTGGCCAAGTGCTGCGTAGAGCTCAGCAAGTAAGACCACACACACACACACACACACACACACACAGTTTCCATTTGTTGGCCAATCAGAGGCCTCCTCACCAGTTGTTAACCAATCAGACGCCAGAGAGGCAGATAGTTGCAGTAGCAGTAAACTTGAAGAAATTAACTTTCCTATACGCACATATATGTATATACACTGGACACACATGTTGTTTTCCGACCGCAGGAACTCTCCATGGACTTAGTACTATTGGTACGTAGTTCCAGGAACTTCAACCTTTCCCACCGGGGGGCCTAGCCCCCAAAAGGTTCCTCTTGGATAGTCCCTGGCCCCAAAACAGTACCTGCTAACAAGGTAGTAGTTTTTGGGTAATTGGCCATTACAAGCTATGCAAAAATCGTCACATCCGCCAACCGCCACTTTTAAATAGCGGCTCAAATACTGGCTTGTTCAACGTCTGCTTCAACTTCGGCGCATCTCTTTTCCAAAAATGATTCAAACATCATGTTCAGACCAAAGCAGTGTTGGAGCAAACTGGAGAATCTTAAGTTTTATTTTCACAACGGGAGGCTCTGTTGGATTGAGTGCCGTGCTGCTGGTCTACTGGTTTGCTGGTCTGCTTGGTCTACTGGTTTGCTGGTCTACTGGTCTGTCTCATAAGGGCATGTGCCTGTGGTGTGTTTACAAGCAACTGTTTCTCCAGCGAGGAGATCCACCTCAGGCGTTAGAGACGATTTCAACTTCCTCCATGTTTGCTCTGTTGTGGCCGTCTACCTAAATAACACATGAAACTAAACTTCTTATTTGCATAACCCCCCAGTACTTTGGTCCTGTGGGAAAGCAACCTCAGACTCTTTTGGGGAACTAAAATGGTTCCTGCTCAAAAAAGTACCCAAAAGGTTCCGTTTCCTACGGTCGGAAAACCTTTCTGGAAGAGTGATCTGTGAGGTGTACCTAATAAAATGGCCATAATGGTTTCTGATACTAAACTGGTGCCTTCCCAGTATAGAGTTAACAGGTTGTAACTTTCTGTCAGACTGGCAGAAGGAGAACAGGTTCTGATTGGTGGAGTACTTAATAAACAGAAGAGTCAGGATGACATCATCACTGAGTTTGGAGACTCCGCCTCCTTCACCCTGTCATTGTTGGGACACATTTACTGGTAAACTACTACTCATCTTACCTATCACTGTTGAGGTATTTGGTAGTAAAACTACTGCCGCTACTCCTGGGACAGAGTTTGATGCTGCTGTCTCTCTACTTGTCTCTCTCTCTGAGCAGTAAGACAGATCGTGTTGCTAAAGGTGCAGAGTGTTTCCAGAGGAGTTTAACTCTCAACCCCTTCCTCTGGTCGCCTTTCCAGAACCTCTGTCACCTAGGTAACACACACACACACACACACACACACACACAGAGTATGTCATTCTGACATATTCAGACTGTAGGCAGGGGTAGTTAGATTCTGTGATTTAATAGTTCTATTAATACTATGAATGGGTTGGTCCACTGCCTGTTACTGACCACTCTCCTGCTGAATGTGAAAGCTTTTTAACTTTTTATATCAGAGATTGTTTCTCATATGAAATGTTCATCTTCTAGATATTATCCCAACTAGACTCTTAAAAGAGCCCTTTGATGCTGTTAGTCCTTTTATTCTTGCAGTTATAACCCAACTGCTCATTGGCTCCTGGCCTTGTGCCATGATATGTCCAACGTGCCCTTATCCAGCCTGGACCCTTCCCTTAGCAGTTACCCTCAGTAGGAGGGTCGAGAGCAGAGAACTCTACTTTAGACTTGATTTAATATGAATAATGTTCTGTATTCCTAGGAGAGAAACCAGACCCTGAGCAGGTCTTCAGGTTGTCTTCTCTTCAGAACTTCTCTATAGCTCCACCCCCCCCTCCTGTTAGCCCTGCCCAAAACTCCTCCCACCGCCTAGACACCGCTCTGATGGAGACTCCACAGGACACACTGGTCTGTAAACCAAACGCACCCTAAATACGAAAACACCTAGACACCACTGGTCTGTAAACCAAACACACCCTAAATACAAAAACACCTAGACACCACTGGTCTGTAAACCAAACGTAACTTAAATACACCAGAAATGCCTTGACGAACCAACAGGACGCACTGGCAAACCATTATTATTATATTGATATTAAATTCAGTTTTAGAAGTCTTACTTTTTTCTGGTGTGCTGTTCTTCTGTTGACAACTCAACTCAAGATAGACTTGTATAAACCAAACACAACTTCAACATAAACTGGTCTGTCTGTTAATTTTTAAATGTTTTCTCTTCAGGAGTTGAATCGTTTGAATCTAGAATCGTCCAATGGAAAGTTGACATCTGATTCGTCGGTTTCTTACATTGATTCCTCCCTCATCTCCCCGGATACCGGCTCCCTATTGGCTAACACAGTTTCCATGGGATCAGCTGGCTCCATATTGGCCAAACAGAACAAGCCCAAGAGTGGGCGGAGCTTACTGGGAGGACCAGCCGCACTCAGTCCGCTAACGCCCAGGTACACACACACAGAAATGACATTGAATGAATGAAACAATGAAATGAGTTTTTTCTTGGATCATCACACAGTGAGCCATGCTGAACTCACTGCTGTGTAGATGCAGTTGGAAATAAACTGATAGCATTACAACAGTTGCTCAATAACTGCTGTTGGCACATGGCAGCAGTAAATTGTTAATATTTTAAACTAGATTGTTGAGAATAGCCAGCTCAAATGTGTTAGGGCACCCGTTGATGTACCTGAACTGACTCCTGGGAAATGCAACTATGTATGTGTTGTATATATGTGTGTGTGTATTTTAATGTTATGATGTTGCAGTTTTGGCATCCTGCCCCTGGAGCCCAGCCCAGGAGACCCCTCATATCTGCAGAACTACTCTGCTACCATGGAAACACAGCCCACTGCACCCAGCAAGAAGGTACACACATACACCATATCAGACCAACGCATACGCCTTAACCCACCTCAACACACCTTATCTCACCTCATCACACCTTAACCCACCTTATCAAGCCTTAACCTACCTTATCACACCTTAACTTACCCTATCAGGCCATAACCCATCTTATCACACCTTAACACATCTTATCACACCTTAACCCACCTTATCACACCTTAACCCACCTTATCACACCTTAACCCACCAAATCACACCTTAACCCACCTTATCACACCTTAACCTACCCTATCAGGCCTCAACCTACCTTATCACACCTTAACCTGCACTATCAGGCCTTAACCCACCTTATCACACCTTAACCTGCCCTATCAGGCCTTAACCCACCTTATCACACCTTAACCTGCCCTATCAGGCCTCAACCTACCTTATCACACCTTAACCTGCCCTATCAGGCCTTAACCCACCTTATCGCACCTTAACCCACCTGATCACACTTCAACCGACCTTATCACACCTTAACCTACCTTATATCATCATCATTGTCACCACCATCAAACAATAATCTCTCTCTCTCTCTCTCTCTCTCTCTCTCTCTCTCTCTCTCTCTCTCTCTCTCTCTTGTTGCATCTGTCTCTTCTTTTGTGTGTGTCTGTCCATCAGTCTGTCTCTAGGATCAGTCAGTCTAAGTCAGTCTTCAGTCAGAGTGGAAACAGCAGAGAGGTTCTGCCTATCCCTTTCAACCAATCACAGAGCTCTGCTCCTCACACCAGGTAACTAAAGTGAAATGAAGTGATGCGTGTTAGTGGCACAACACCATAACCAATCAAATTTCAATCTACCACTGTTGACGTTGCTGCCTAACAAATTGGAATAAATCATAGTTTTATAAATCATAGCAAGTTACCACATGCCTTCTGTCCAATATATTAAAGTGTTTCTAATTATATAGGCTATGAAATTAGTATGTCAGCTGTTAATGCTTAGTGACAGATGAAAATGGTGAATGAGTGAATAAAATTGTGGGTGTGGAACCATGCAGTATCATTCAAGCTAAAAGTGAATAGTGTGATCAAGATTTGTTTCCAGATATACAGTAGTTTACAGTGACAGACTTTTCTTGCCCTGGTCTGAGTTGTAGCTTGAGAAGTTGATAGTTAACCTAGCTGACCATAGCTCCAATACATGCCATTCTCTCTTGTATGAAGAGAGCATCACACTAAATTGTCAGTTTGTTTTTTCCTTGCTCATCAGTAAATATCCATACATGGTAGAACATGATTTAGGTCCTTTTTCAAATCGTTAGGGTCTACTGGTGAATTTGTTATTTCTCTTAGCTCAGAACTTCATTTGTGGTGAAAGAACATCCCAGGATTGGGGGGCACTTTTCAATGCTCATCTGAAGGAACAAACGGGAGAAAATGTTCCACTTGATGTATGACTAGGTGACTTGTTTAATATCTAGACTCCTAGAGGTTGATCAGGTGACTTGTTGAATATCTAGACTCCTAGCTGTTGATCAGGTGACTTGTTGAATATCTAGACTCCTAGCAGCTGATTAGGTGACTTGTTGAATATGTATACTCCTACCAGGTGACTTGTTGAATATCTAGACTCTTAGCGGCTGATTAGGTGACTTGTTGAATATGTATACTCCTACCAGGTGACTTGTTGAATATCTAGACTCCTAGCAGCTGATTGGGTGACTGGTTGAATATGTATTCTCCTACCAGGTGACTTGTTGAATATCTAGACTCCTAGCAGCTGATCAGGTGACTTGTTGAATATCTAGACTCCTAGCAGCAGATGGGATCTCTAACATTAGAGATGCATTAGAGATCCATTTAGATTTCTGTCCATTGACCAACTTTTTATTTTGTGGCAGCTGTGCTGATATTGTGGCGGTGCACCATATATGAACTGATATCTGGAAAACTGAGATGATCTGCGTTTCAGAATTGGTTTGCATTGTTCACTATCTCCCTCTACAACGTATTCTGGTGGAAGATCGGGTGAAGAACAGACAAACCAATTCTAAAAGTTGTATTTGAATTAGTGCTGCTTGGTGTATTGGATGTATGCTGAACTGAAGAGTGGCTCCTACCAGCAGAACCACTGTCAGAATGTTTAGAAACACAATCAACTGTTTAGGAGTTGAAGACCTCCAACATGGCCACCAGGGGTCATGACATCATCTGCCAGCCCTCTGTAGGGACACGCAGGCTGCCATGAGCATCATCTAACACTGTCTCTGTTTGTCTGTCTGATAACCTGTCTCTCTCTCAGTGGCTCCCCTCAGGTCCTCAGTCCCAGTCTGTCTGCTCCTCCCAACGTTCAGCCCAGAAGAAGTTCCAGACTCTTCACTAGTGCCAGCTCCACTGCAAAGGTACTGCAGTATTGCTACATTACTACACAGTACTACATTTTATATACTGTACCATGGATGGGCAGAAGTAGTTGAATACTTGATTACTTTGAAATTCACTTTAGACGCCTGGTGCAGCACTCCACAAGTCATTACATACTAACGTACCCTAACCCATAACCTGTTAATAAGCCTATTGATAACCTGGTAATAAGCCTATTGATAACCTGTTAATAAGGATATTGATAACCTGTAGTCTAGTTGCCGGCCCTATACGTCCCATATGAGACCCGGAAATGTCAACTACTCTAAACTTTTTTCATGGAAATGTGTTCTATATAGTTAGGAAAGACAAATTAGCTTGGTTGCCACTTCTGAAATGTTGAGCATTTCTCAGAATTCAAGCTGGCGGCCATCGCTATCTTGGATGTTGGCCGATTTTCAACTTTTGATCTCGATGACCTAGAGGGTTGTGTAATACCTCTTTTTAGGGGTTTTCGAGGGTGGGGAGTCCATTTCTGGAGTTATGTTTTTATACAGAGTCAAAGTCGAGGACAAAATGAAGGTCAAACTAAGAAACTTTAATGTATTGTAATGTTGTCAAAGATGAGCCAGAGGTGAAAGCTAATCTTCAAATCTATCGGTTTATTCACCAGTGCAAACAAACAGCACAACACAATGAACAGAAACTAACTCACAGGGTGCACACGTACGGAGAGAGAGACACACATGAACAGTCCCTTCTAAACCCAACAGGGTCCATCCCTTCCCACTGCTTCACCAACCCAAACAGTCACGGAAACAAACACTCAGGTCATTACAGTATTGTCATTGTTCATAAGACATGAAGCCAGAAGCAGAGACCTCTGACGCACAGTATTATGACAGTGAGCACAGTATTACCAGCCATCAGCAGTCACAAACTCATCATCATCATCATCTACACCAAACTCCCCTTCATCGTCTTCGATGTCCATCTGCTTGCTGGTGAAAGGACTACAACAGGCAACTCCTCCCTCACACTTGCAGTAGCCTGTGCATGAAAGGCCTGCTCTGTTGCATGCAGCGTGCACCGCTGCATGCCTTGCCCTCTGTGCTGCAGCTCACTACATCCAGGAGTGCTTGGGGAGCAACTGTTGAGACGGCCGGTGTGATAGTGGAGCCTTTGATGCTCCAACCGAAGTTGGCAATATCTCGAGCTTCTTCAAGTGGGTCACGTTGGTCCGCTGCCTTCCACAGTAGCATCTGAAGGTGAGCTCGCAGCACGTGCAGCTGCAGATTGACATCAGTCGGTGGCAGTTTCTTCAGTGGTGGAGGCTTCTTACGGCTGTGGTAGAAGCGAGCATGTGCGTCATTCATTGTTATATAGCTCTTCTGTCCATAGAGGGGTAAGAAGAAGCTGTCTGCTGTCACCTTGAGCTGAGTGTGGGTCGCCCCAGGCTGTCCGAGCACTTGATCGAGACCTGGTATGTCTATCTCCAGGAGCTTGAGCGCAGACTGCTTTCCTTTTCCAAAGGGGTACGACACCGTATCGCAGCCTGACAGCGCGTGGACACCGAGAAGCTGGCTGCACTTTCTGGGGCCTAACTGCTTGACAGTTTCGTTGACGTCCAGGACATCACCATTCCACTTTTCCATTTGAATCTTGGCGAGACGACGTGGTACAGCAGCTGGCCGGCGTCAACCAGCACCACGTCTGGAGCAGGTGGAGTCGTGACAGAGACACCAAGACACTTGACGAGCACGGCCTTGTTGCCCTTCCTCAAGCAGCCGTAATCGTCGATCAAGGCAGTAGGGACTGGACTCAGCTCGAACTGGAAGATGTCGGCTATATCCACGCTGCGCTGCTGCCCCAAGACCAACAGCCAACTGAACAGCGTCCCGACATCGTAGATGGCCTTCCCCTTGACAATAACTGCCTTCTTGAGTGTCTCCATTAATTTCACCTTCTTCTTTATGGTTTTGTGGAAGTCCCTGCTTAGCGAAGCGGAGAACTGCTTGCTCTGCTCACTCCCGATGGCCAGTGCATCCTGAACGTTCACTGTGTCAGGTGCCACTTGGCTGTTGCAGATGTTATAGACACCTGGATGCTGCTCGTTGAGGGGGTGAGTGTACTTCTCCAGCTCCATTGCAATCTTCCTCCGATCGGCCTCATCCAGTCTCCTTCTTTCCTCTCCTTCCCTCTCCTTCCTCCTTGTGCTTGTTCTTCTCCTCCCCATCTGCTCCACCATGTGGCTTCTCCTCATCCCCAGCTTCACTGTACATTTCTTCCATGGCGATGTCGAGGTGGGCGCACACACTAAAACTGTTGACCCACACAGCCACTTGCTCGGCGCTTGTCGAAATGCCCTTCATACCTCCAGCACCCTTTCCTCGTCTAATATATGTCTGCTCGCCGAACTGATCTGCTGGCACTGCGGTCCCGCCGTCCGAGTGCCGACATACGTGCACGCCTTCCAGTAGGTCCTCCTTGGCACGCTGGGGAAGGTGCTCCATCTGTCGCACATACCAGCTCAGATAGTGGGCATAATTGTGGTGACTTGCCGCGAAGAAATACGGCAGCATCGACTTGAGACAGTGCTGCTGGAGGAGGAAGTCACCATTCCGCTCTCCGCGGAGGAACATGAGCGCCAGCAGTGTAGGCTTGACGAGGCAGTCCACCCATAGCCTCCCGGTCGGATGTTCTCTGGCTGTCTCCAGGTAGTCACTCAGCTCCTGGTAGTCACTCAGCTCCTGGTATGTCTTGGTGCCATTCGAGTACAAACTCTGCAGCAACACGGCGATGATGAGACGGTATGTCCGTAGAGCATTGGTCCAGGCCTTCCCATTGACGATGCTGGTGATGCCACCAAATGCAGCACTCATGAGAACGTCCACGCCAGATGCCTTCATCAGTGTCCCTATACAGCCCAGGAAACTCATGAGAGTGTGCATCATGCCCGGGTGAAGTAGGTTGGTCCAGCGCTGAGGGTTGTTCCATTGGACTAGGCATGCAGTCTGATACAGTTGGAGGTCGACTGAGAGGTGGGTGTACTGCATCCCAAATGTATTGAGAGTCCTTTCGAGATACACAAGTGTAGTCAGAACGGTGTCAGGGTGAGCAGGCGGCGAGTCAATCATCAGTCCGAACACCACCAGTGTCTTGAGTTTCTGGGCAGAGCCCGCCACCAATCTGTCTTGTTGAGCATTGAAGCCTGCCCACTCGACTGGCTTGTCATTCTCATGGACTTGCGACAGCCACGCTGCATCTCGGTGCTGACTGAACTGGACTGCAGCGGACTGAAGCTGGGACTCTTCAGCAGACCGAGTTTTCGTCAGAAGCAGAGGTGGGTTCAGCTTGGAAGGCCCCGTGTAGTGCTTCTGCTGTATAGCCTGGTGAGTGAGTCGCGAGAGCATGCCTCGTGTTTCCTGAGTCGAGGGATCTTGAGCTGCATCACGCCAATGTTTCCTGTCTCTCGATGATGCCGGCAGGATGCTGGGTGAACTCCATGACCATGGTGTGGGTGGTCTTTGTCCAGTTTCTTAGTTTGATCTTTGACCTTCATTTTGTCCTTGACTTTGACTCTGTATCAAAAAAATAACTCCAGAAATGGACTCCACACCCTCGAAAACCCCTAAAAAGATGTATTACACAACCCTTATTACACAAGGTCATTGAGATCAAAAGTTGAAAATTGGCCAACATCCAAGATAGCGGCGGCCACCATCTTGAATTCTGAGAAATGCTCAACATTTCACAAGTAGCAACCAAGCTAATTTGGCTTTCCTAACTATATAGAACACATTTCTGTGAAAAAAGTTTAGAGTAGTTAACATTTCCGGGTCAACATTTTGGCAACTAGACTACTGATAATAAGACTATTGATAACCTGTTAATGTTCTACTACAACAACAAATACGTTTCGGTCGATATCAGTGGCTCAATGTGTTACAGAAAAGCGTCAGTAGGACTCCAGGACTGAGAGAGCCCCACTCCTGCCACCAGCGTTTTCCACCCATTTTAAACAGGAAATGTACACATTTACACATTTTTATATTTTTTTCACACATTTTCATATTTTTTAGATCCCTTATTTATATTCTTAATCCATTGTAAACAGTGTTGCTTCTTTTTCTGTAAATATTGTTGATTCTTTATATTGTTTTTGCACAATCCTGTAAGCATTGTCACTTTTCATTTCACTATACATCCTGTATGTGTATGTGACGAATAAAGTTCTTGAATCTTGAATCTAGACGAGGCAGGTTGAGGGAAAGTGGCTTCCCCAAAAAAGTAAATGCCAACACTTGATCACTAAATAACTCCAGGACTGGATTGAACATCACAGACTGATGGGATCTAACAGGGACATGTGTTTGGTCCAGTGTGGCCTTTAGAAGGAGGTGATTAGAAAATGTGCTTCTTCATTATAACAAGTCAACAAACTACATTTATACCTCTCACCCACCTTCTCTGTCTGCCTCTCTCTGTCTATCTGTCTCTGTAGGAGAACAGTAAGAAGTTAAAGATGAAGTTTCCTACTAAGATTCCTAACAGGAAAACTAAATGTAAATCAGCCAAGACGTCAAACAGCAGCAACCTCAACGAGAGTCTGGACATCCTCAGACTGGATCCCAGTATACCCAGTATACCTGATACTAAAGTGCCCCAGTACCAGAGAGCTGCTGCAGGTACTACTACTAATACATCCTGAGACTGGATCCCAGTATATCACATACTAGACAATATCCTGTTTTGGGCAATGCTTAGAAACGGATCGGCTACAGCAGTGGTTCCCAAACCGGTCCTCGTCCTAATGAGGGACTGAGTTACACCTGAGACGCCAGGTGGAACAGTTTTCTACCTGGTAGGATAGAAACCCAGCAAGACTCTGGGCCCTGAGGACCAGGATTGAGAACCAACTACGTGACTTAGAAGATATAATAACAGCAGGACCTAGAAATAAAATAAATATGAATAATTAGTAATAGTCGGCAGATCAGCAAATCTGAAATGGCCCAGCCTTTATCAGAAATTGTCTTTTTTTTTAGGGTGCTATCAGAAAAAATTAGGGGTGCTACTGGAAAAGAAGTCTGATTGGTGATTGTTCTATGTGTGTAGACGGTGTGATGGCGTTGCTAAGGGAACTAGGCCGTGGTTACCAGGCACTGTGCTCATACAACTGTAGAGAAGCCGTCAGCATCCTGACCTCCCTCCCCCCCCAACACTACAACACCGGCTGGGTCCTCACACACATCGGCAGGGCTTACTTTGAATTGGCCGAATACACACAGGTAACACACACACACACACACACACACACACACACACACACACACACAGGCAGCTCTCCATATGTCCATATTCTCCACTAACAACCTTCGGATCGGCCAGTGGATCTGGTTCCTCTTCATTCAGCCAATCCTAGACGATGGCACTGCAGCACCGTCCATGTTGTTTCAGATTTCAGGAAATGATCGGCCTTGCACGACTGCCAAACGTAGCTAATGCAGCTAGTTGTTTTGACCGTGTACACTTCGTTGTGCCTGTTTTTGTGTGAAACCAAAACAAATGTAGGATGGCTAAATTTGGCCCACAGGCCCTATTTTGGGAAGCCTCATCATGCTTTGATAATTTTTGTTAGTGTTGGATTGTAAATGAAAGTTTCTAACCATATCACATACTTGCTACCTAGCAAGTAAATTAGGATAAAAGGTGTTGAAGACGTCAACATTTTTAATCAGGGTGTCTTTTGGTTGTGAAAAAGTGTTTAAGGCCATACAAGTTTAATTAACTGTTTAATGTTTCTGTTTTTTGTTCTTTCAGAAAAAAAAAATGGGGGTGGGGGTGGACAGAAGGTGTGTCGGCCGAGAAGGATAGCGAATTGTGTAGTGACTGTAGCACTGTAGTGGGGGGCAGCGTGTTGTAGCAACCGCATTGTTTGAACTGAAAATGTGATCTGAACACCTTTCAGGCCACAGGGCCAAAAAACTTTAGAAAGCTGCATTAGGTGTCACCTTCTCACCCTCATCATTTTACACCCCCGCAGTGTGATATTAGCTGAGTTTTTAATTTCCGAGTTTAATTTGGTTCATTATGAAATCACTTTCATTCATGTTCAGCTGTCTCTCACCACTTCAACAGTTGCATTGTCAGGGTTCACAGGTCATGCAATCAAAACTAAAACTCTATGGGAGTCATGGATTATTTTAATTAATAATGATAATATAATTCTCCCCAGGCAGAGCGTATGTTCAGCGAGGTTCGTCGTATCGAATCCTACAGAGTTGAAGGAATGGAGATCTATTCCACCACTCTCTGGCATCTCCAGAAAGATGTGGCACTGTCCGCCCTGTCCAAAGATCTGACCGACATGGACAAGAACTGTCCCGAGGTAAGAAGTGGAACTAAACTCTTTAAAGAAATAAAGTACAACTGTTGCTGCAAGTCAGAAGATAGGAATAGGAAGTCAGAAAATGAAAGCTTTCTAGAACTACTACTAGAAATGCTGTTCTTCACCTTTCAGATGGTAATTATTACTAGAACATACTGTTCACATATTCATACATCTCAGATCAGCCAGGGTCCAGCACCCACGTCCCACTTTGACCCAGGAGGGGTCCTCCTGACATCAATATTCACCCCGTCTGTGACCAGATCTATAGGAGGATGAGAACATATATTTGAAGCCCATTCATTTTAGTTTTTTGTGCTCGTCCTCTGACAAGTGGGTGTGTTGTAAAAATATTCAAGTATCGTTCAGTTCATCCATGTCTGCTCCACAACTAAAAGCAGCTCTGGCATATCTTAATCATAGATGACCTCAACCTAGGTGGATACTCCATCACTAATGGAACGGTAAATATACAGTACCAGTCAAAAGTTTGGACACACCTACTCATAGAAAGGGTTTTTCTTTATTTTTACAATTTTCCACTATTTTAGAATAATAGTAAAGTCATTAAAACTGTGAAATAACACAAAAGGAATTATGCAGTGACCAAAAAAAACAAAACTATCTTATATTTTAGATTCTTCAAAGTAGAAACGCTTTGGCATTAACAAGCAAATAAATTCCACAAATGAACTTTTAAAGGCCACAATCAATATGTGAGTGTTTAAAATGATGATTTAATCATTGTGGTTCAACATTCTCCACCTCTAAAGTCTAAATGAAAAATACTTGTTGGGGGTGCATTTCAATTTAATTAAAATGTAAGTTTTGAAAATAAATTCATACACAGGCATCAACTTCTCTATTTGTCTAAGAACATTTCGAGCATTTAAGAATCAAGCCTTTATATCAAAATGTCATGAGAAGATCATGAGAAACAAAAACAAGTGTGTCCAAACTTTTGACTGGTACTGTAGTTCAAATAGTCTTCCCACTCCCCCACATTTCAAATGTGTCACAAGGATCCAGTAAACAAAACGTTTAGAATAGCCAGCGTTTCCCTCTTTCAACCTAAAGACAACCAATTTAAGTATAAAATAGATTCACCATCGCGGATTATATTTGTCCGTGTATACCGATCAGCCACAACATTAAAACCACCTGCCTAATATTGTGTAGGTCCCCCTCATGCCGCCAAAACAGCTCTGACCCGTCGAGGCGTGGACTTCACAAGACCTCTGAAGGTGTCCTGTGGTATCTGGCACCAAGACGTTAGCAGCAGATCCTATAAGTCCTGTAAGTTGTGAGGTGGGTCCTCCATGGATCTGACGTGTTTTTCCAGCACATCCCACAGATGCTCGATCAGATTGAGATCTGGGGAATTTGGAGGCCAACAACTTGAACTCTTTGTCATGTTCCTCAAACCATTCCTGAACAATTTTTGCAGTGTGGCAGGACGCATTATCCTGCGGAAAGAGGCCACTGCCATCAGGGAACACCGTAGCCATGAAGGGGTGTAATTGGTCTGCAACAGTGTTTAGGTAGGTGGTACGTGTCAAAGTAACATCCACATGAATGCCAGGACCCAAGGTTTCCCAGAGAACATTGCCCAGAGCATCACACTGCGACCACCGGCTTGCCTTCTTGCCATAATGCATCCTGGTGCCATCTCTTCCCCAGGGAAACGACGCACACGCATCCGACCGTCCACATGATGTAAAACAAAACGTGATTCATCAGACCAGGCCACCTTCTTCCATCGCTCCATGGTCCAGTTCTGATGCTCACGTGTCCATTGTAGGCGCTTTCTGCGGTGGACAGTGGTCAGCATGGGCACTCTGACTGGTCTGCAGCTATGCAGCCCCATACGCAGCAAGCTGCGACACACTGTGTGTTCTGACACCTTTCTATTATGGCCAGCATTACCTTTTTCAGCAATTTGTGCTACAGTAGCTCTTCTGTGGGATCGGACCAGACGGGCTAGCCATCACTCCCCATGCGCATCAGTGAGCCTTGGGCGCCCATGACTCTGTCACCAGTTCACCAGTTGTGCTTCCTTGGACCACTATTGGTAGGTACTAACCACTGTCAGTGGTTTTAATGTTGTGGCTGATATCCATCCCAAATCATTAACCTACTGAACAGATTTACCAGCTGGCTAACATTATATTCGGTTCAAAGTAATAATCCAAGTTGTAGCCAAATCCCATCTTGAGTTAGTCGGCCTCTTGGTGCTTCCTGAAAGCTTGCAGTTACTATCCTGTCTTAGCTTTGGTGAGGTCACTTGTTTGTCATGTCAGTCGTTGAAGCCATTCCTTCCAGTTCTCTGGGAGTCCCCTCTCCTCCATATCACCTGTCACCTCCTCTCCTGAATTGTAGATGTGGGTTTCTTCTTGCGTCTCTTCTTTTGCGATGTGCTCTTTCAGTCTGAAGGTCTGTGGTGGCGGGAAGTTCCAGTTTCTCTCTCAGCAAGGACTCGACCACCATTCTCGGACCGTTAGCCTTGCCTCTAGCTGCGTTTGCAGTTTAATCATCTCCATCATAGCTTCCTCCATGTTTTGTAAACTAGCTTCTGCCTCTTTAATCTGTTACTGAGCCTCACCAATCCTTCTGTTGGTTTATTAATGGCCTCCTTGATTTCATTCAGCCTCTTTGTATTGTCCTAGCAAAATCCTTTCAAATGTTTGAGTATTGTCGCAAAGTTTTGCGAGTTCCTCGCCCCTGGCCCCCTGTCACTCATCCTCTTCCATGTGGCTGCTTATGACAATCCTAAGAAAGACAGTATCTGCTTTTTGGTCTTTGGTGTGGGACTGTCATGGATTGGCTTCACTTTGTCCACCTGTGGACTAATCTCTCCATTCCCCAAATGGTAACCAAGATAGCGGACTTCACGCTGAGCCCACTCACACTTTTGTGTATTTAGTGCGCCCAGCTGCATGAATTCTCTCAAGCAGTCTGTGTAGATGCTCCTCCCAGGAAGTGCTGAAAATGACTACATCATTGAGGTAGGCAGCACTGAAATCCTCACATCTCTCCAAGACCCGATCCATTAGGCATTGAAATGTTGCAGGAGCACCATGGAGTCCGAATGGCATTACTGTGTATCTGTAGAGGCCTGCGGGAGTACAGAAGGCAGTACATTACATTAGTGATTTAGCAGACACTCTTATCCAAAGCGACTTACAATAAGTGCATTCAACATAGGTAGGCAATAAAACTACTAGTCACCAGAAATTGTAAGTGCATTTCCTTCCTAAACAAGCAACTAAGAGCATAGTGCAGCAACTAGTGCTAAGGTAAAAGTGCAATAACTTAGCTACCTACTTTTTCTTAAACAAACGAGACAAATAAGAAAATCAAATAAACAAGAGCTAAGACAAATAAGGTCAGGGTAGTGTTTCCTGAAGAGGTGGGAGATGACAAGAGCCTGGATGACCACCTGCACTGCCTTGTCAGTGAGGAAGGGGCGAATCCTAATGTTGTAGAGGAGGAATCTGCAGGAGCGTGTCACTGATGCGATGTTTGCCGTGAATGACAGTTGGTCGTCCAGGGTCACACCCAGATTCCTCACAGTCCGAGTTGACGTCACCACAGCATTATCAATGGTGATGGCCAAGTCCCGGTGCGGACAGCCCTTCCCCGGGAGGAACACTAGCTCAGTCTTGTCCAGGTTGAGCTTCAGGTGGTGCATCGACATCCACTCCGAGATGTCAGCCAGGCATGCAGCAATGCGTGCCTCCACTTGTGTGTGAGAGGGGGGAAATGACAGGATCAGCTGGGTGTCATCTGCATAGCAGTGGTAGGAAAAGTCATGGGAGTGGATAATAGAACCAAGAGGGGTCATTCTGTGTCAAATCACCCAAAATAACAGACATTTTAAACTCGACCATCTCAGAATTTGATGAAACTTGGTGTACTTGTTGGTTGGGATCCCACAACACCGAATCTCAAATTTCAGGTCAGTCAGACCAGTGGTTTGGGAGATGTGGACCCTCAAATTGTGAGATTTTGTGCCAAAAGGGGCATGGTCGCTCATATCTCATACCTCATATCTCAGGAACTACTGGGCCAAACTTCATAAAATTGGTAGTGTTGGAAAGGGAACTTGACAGAGATTCACAATCTTATTTGTCAGATTCAAGTATATTGGGGTACGTTGACCTCTTGACCTTTGCTATGACCTTGAAATTGACCTTGTGGATCACGTGACCTTGTGATTACCTTTCCTGGAATTTAATCACCCACATGTTAACTAAAATATACATTAGTTTCAGAGGTGTAATATTTTTTGTTTAGCAGCAATACAGATTCATAAAATGCATACCCACCCACTGGTCCGACTGACATGAAATTTGAGATTTGGTGTTGTGGAATCCCAACCAACAAGTACCAAGTTTCATCAAATTCTGAGATGGTCGGGTTTAACTCTTTGGTGATTTGACCCGGAATAACCCAGAGATGTTGTGTAGAGGGAAAAAGAAGAGGACCCAGAACCGAGCCTTGCGGAAGTCACCAAGAAGGATGAGTCCAGAGCCATCGTTAGGGAAGTGGGAGACTAGTGTGTCGAGCTCATCCAGGAAGTCACCAGAAGGGCCTGGTGGGCGATAAACAACCGGTGAGCTTGACTGGATGAGAAACAGTGACAACATGAAATTCAAAGGAGGAAGGAGAGAATTGTGACAGAGAAAAAAAGAGTATTTCCATTTGCTAGAAATTAGCAGGCCAGTACCACTGCCTCGCCTCACAGCTCTGGGAGTGTGAGAGAAAGGGTACACATCTGACAGAGCAGCAGTATAATCTCTAGACTCCATTTCCAGAGGTACTTGCCAATATCCCTTGCACAAATAAAGGGTTGTGATTTACATAGCTCTGCCCAGAGCTGTGTAAATTCAGAAACTTGTGGCATGGGATATTGTACTAAGACACTGCGTTCAATGTCCTCTAGATGTTGCACACCCTCATGCTGGTGTCTTTTTTTGGGAACAAGAATGATTGGATTGTGACACACTTTCCGATGGTTCAATTACTCCAAGGTTGAGTATCGGCTGAATGTCATGGTTAAGAGGGCCTACAATTTGTTCTGGGCCACGGTATGGTCACTGACTGATTGGGGTGGGATCTTTTTAGCCAATGGTATGTTTAATCAGATGAGATTTTCACGGTTTTCCATTGATCTATAGGTAAGCCACTGAGATCAGGTGGTTTAGCAATGGTAAGAACTGACAGATCTGTCTCTTCTGCCTTATCCTCCAAGGTAACGTCCCATGTCAGATTAACACTCAACTTTGACAAGTGAAGCTGAAGGAGGTAGGGGCTTTACCTTGGTGCTGTTAATTTCGGTTCGCTCTCTCCATTCCTTGAAAAGGTTAACATGGTAACGGAATAGGGACCTTGCCATTGAGCTAGAAGCTTCATTGCTAGAGGTAGGAAGAAGCAGGGCAACTTTGTCCAGGTAGCAGCTTACGACTCTGTGCCCTTAGGTCATACCAGGTCTTTTGTTTTACCTAGGCTTTCTGAAGGTTCTGTTTGGCTTCAAACCTGTACTTCTCCAAGCGATTTATCATCTGTAGCACATAAGCAAAAACATTCTGCTGAGAAGGTGACTTATTCTCCCAAGTTTACGTCAAGGGATCAAGATTACCTTGAATAGGGAACCCATACAGGAGTTCAAAAGGTGAGAACCCTGTGGAGGCCTGGGGCACCTCTCGGTAAGCAAAAAGGACAATTTGTCCCAGTGTCACACAAACCTTTGGACCATGGACTTGAGAGTCTCATTAAAATGCTCCACAAGTAGTCAAGTTCATGTGAACAAGGAAGCATTTTTGGGTCCTGGTGAAACACTATCTCAGGCCAGGCTACATGCCCAAGTGACTATTCTGAGAGGAAACCTGAGGGTTTGTAGAGTTTGGGGTTGACTGAATACCATGGTGACCCCTAGGGGTTGGAGTGTGGAGGTGCTTGCAGGGGCTTTCCTCTGTCGAATCTGGGTCAGAATAGTTAGGGGTGATATTGGCTGTTAAACCACCCATAGCTGTAACTATGTTGGGGCCGGATTGCAGAGTAGGCTATTGAATATAACATGGGTAAAGCACTCAGGAAATATGGAACATCACACAGAAACAAGGTATAAGGGGTTTATTCTCAGACAGGAAAAAATGACACATAGGTTTGCCAAGCAGTTTTACCACATTCTGTAAAATGAATAAGATGAAACTAAAAACTTATGAAAACTTGGTCTCCATAACAATAATTAATCAAAACAAGGAATAATTAATAAAACAGTAAGCCATGGCATTAACTAACACAAAATGAAACAACTTCACCTCAAGGTTGAACAACAGCCCAAATAGCACCTCATTAGCCCCAGGAGTGAATGACCTTAAGACACAAGTCACATCGTTGTGTTTAATGATTCTTTTGTAGAAACAGAAGTGTTAGTTTGTTCAGGGCAACCACTCATTGGGCCTCATTTCATGTGCGTACAATCAGATGTGATCATAAAGCGTACAAACGTTTCTACGAAGATAGTCTGATTCATCATTTTGTTCGTATCCGAATTTGTTTGTTTGTACGATCAAATCGTTTGCCAAACTGTCCTCATTCATAACAATACAAGATTATCAAACTTGTAATGATCACATGGACTAGACACCTTTAAAAATACAGCAGTAACATAGTCCTACCATCTGATGAAGATGCAACCTGGATCTGATCTGGAGTCCAACTCCAATGCCGACTGGACAACCGACAGTGAGATCTCTCCTGTCATTGGTTGATCCTCCGATCCATGTCGGATAGCGGCTCAGTGCTGCCCTCCTCCTGTGGCTGAAAATACGCGTCTACTTCTCTATATACTTTTTTGAAATCTAGTTTCATGTCGAACCATTTTTTTTTACCTCATCAACGGTATGTGTTTCTGCTGAGTTGATAATTTCTTGCCATGCTTTACTTTTATTAGTCCTTGTGACTCCGCTGATGCTTCTGTTCTCATGCATGCAACACTTGCATTTCAGACTCCTCAAAGTTCCTGTTTTCCCTGGTTAACTTGCACACGACCCTTCAGTCTGCAGCCTTTTACGGTGTTGAACAGCGTTTACCTATGCAAATCGGCTTCAACAGGCACGAGCATCCAATTTATGAACGATTGGCATTCATCAAATATACATCTGTTCTATGCACAAATCAAGGTCTCCTGCACGCTTCATGAATCCCACGTTGGTATTTTGGGGGAGCGGAGACTGGTTTCTCAGTTGGCGCTGGTCTTCTACCTCTCATGTCTTCCCCTCTGAATTTGCCTTAGATTTTCTTCTGTTTTTCCCTAGTTATGTTTTATGCCCCTGGTAATGACACGTTCATATATTTAACTTTTTGCGTTTTTTCAAGTGTTTGGGCATGAAGTGGGGCCTACCCCAGACTTGATGTAATTCGCACACTGACTGCAAACACAATAAATCAGGCCACTGTGTAAATCACCATAATTCTACCTGCCTACCTGCAACAAGGATTCTATTCTCAAGCAAATCAAAGGACTACAACTATCTGACTTAACCATCACATGGAGAATTGAAGAAATTGGAAAGGATATCTGTAATCAGCTGGTTGTTTGTGTTTCAGCTGTACTGTGTTAAGGTATTGCACTGGATGAGAGCACCGATATTTGTGACAGGATACTTTCAGGAGGAACTGTTACGTTTATTGCCACTATTGAATATTTCTGTTGAACAATCTGTCTGCGCTGATGGCGCAGGCTTATGAGACAAAGCGCTGATATTCCCAATTTATTCAGTTCTCATTGTGTTATTCACCAGGAAGCACTAAATAAAATAAAAAATAAACAACTGTGAGCTAAAGACTGTGATGCAGCTGGTTGTACAGGTGGTAAACTTCATAGTTGCAAGGGCACTGCCGAGAGTTGCTGCAGGACTATGAGATGGGATATGGTGCTGCATAATGAAGTCAGGAGATTATCTTGTGGCAGAGTACTGGAAAGGTTTTTTAGTCTCCTCCGTCAAATTCATGAATTTGTCGCAAGAAAGGGGAGAGATGTGCCAGAGTTGGGGGCTCCTGGGTGGATTTTAATGCTAGCTCTTTTAACTGACATTACCACCCACCTGAACACACTGAATCTCCAGCTCCAAGGGAAAGGGGAAGAAATCCAGGTAACATGGTGTGTG
This sequence comes from Hoplostethus mediterraneus, assembly GCA_034670385.1. Taxonomy (NCBI): domain Eukaryota; kingdom Metazoa; phylum Chordata; class Actinopteri; order Trachichthyiformes; family Trachichthyidae; genus Hoplostethus; species Hoplostethus mediterraneus. Next base: position 38,609 of record JAXDDW010000292.1, on the reverse strand, counting down.
TGGTCAGACAGACAATTTGTTAATTTTCCAAAACTCAGAGCAGTCACCACTGAAAACCCAGACCTGTTGCAACATTTCAGATTTGCTGCATTTGTGTGGGAAGAGATACAGCCATCAGTCATCACAGCCCTCTGCCCTGACTGTGCTGCAGTGGAGAGTGAGGTAGTGGAGCTGAAGGCGAATGACATTCTGAGAGCTGAACTCGGATCAGGTGTTGCCCAATTCTGGATGATGGTCTCTGACACAGATTATCCAGTTTTGAAGCAGTGTGTGCAAATGGAGATACATTCATTGACAGATCACTTGTATTTTGAATTAAGATTGTTGCAAATAGCATAGAAGAAGTTGCAAATAGAGTCAGGATCTATAAGTCGTGCTTCCATAAAAAGTGATTTATATATTAAATAAAATGGTACTGGGGTTTATGTAATGCACTTGATGCTTGATGCAGTAATGCCATTACAGTGCGGTATCTCTTAGTCTGTGTGGTTCCCTAAGTGTTTGGCTCAACCTTGAGTGAGTAACACTGCCATATAATGTGATGCAGCAGTGGGGCTACAACTTAACACTAAAAACACAACTATACCTGCCAGTGACTAGCAGAGCACTTCCATGGTGACAACGCTAGTAAATGACCGCAAGCTAACTACTCGGTCGTCCTCAGACAAGCCCTCCAGCGGAGTTTCCAGTCATCTCAATCCTCCATGCATCTGGCTAGTTCACCAGTATTTGCCGCCCCTGCATCTGTCTTCAGTACGTTGGTGTGGGTCGCCCTCTCGATCGATGCCCGTGTGTTGGCTCCCACAGCACCAATTTCCTGGCTGGGAACTCCCGATGTCTCAGGCAGTGACCAGCCAGCCACAAGCTCAAGTAACAAGCAGCGATACCTCGACCAAACTGTCTGTCTGTCTCTCTCTTAACCTGTCTGTCTTTCTATCTGTCTGTCTATCTCTAGGCATGGTGTGTAGCAGGAAACTGTTTCAGCCTCCAGAGGGAGCATGACATCGCCATCAAGTTCTTCCAGAGAGCCATCCAGGTATACTGCTGTTACCATGGTTACTGTTATTTAGTAAAATTAGATCGATGTGGGGAATCCGGGTTATTGCAGCAGCAAACCGCAAAAGGATACAGCCAAGAAAAGTAGAATATGAATAGGAATAGAGCCTATGGGGGAAATTACACATAAGAACCAACAAATGCAGCAATTGAACTGTGCGCAGGTGGAAAGTATGAAAAAGTAAAAAAATCACTATATATGCAATGTTTAACAGATGACGATTGTGAGAAAGCTTGTGAACCCTTTTGAATTATGTGCATTCCTGTATAAAGGGCTCCTAAAATATGGTCTGATAGTCATATAAATGGATAAATACAATGTGATTCAACAAATAACAGACAAAAAATTGTCCTTTTACTTTTTATTGAACACATTATTCAAATGTTAACAGCTTGGATTGGAAAAAGTATGTGAACCATGAGATTTAGTACCTGGTGGAACCTGCTTTAGATTTAGTACCTGGTGGAACCTCCTTTGGCAGCAAGAACCTCAACCAAATGTTTCCCGTAGTTGCTGATCAGACCTGCTCACCGGTTAGGAGGTATTTTGGACCATTCCTCCTTACAGAACTGTTTCAGTTCATTGATATTTTTGGGATGTCTTGCATGAACGGCTTGTTTCAGGTCATGCCACAACATTTCAACAGGGTGAAGGTCAGGACTCTGACTTGGCTATTCCAAAATGTGAATTTCCCTGTTGGAGCCATTCTGTTGTAGATTTGCTTTTGCGTTTGGGGTCATTGTCCTGCTGCATGACCCAACCTCTGTAAAGCTTCTGACCACAGACCATTAGCCTGATATTCTGGAGAATTTCCTAATAGAATTTGAATTTATTGATCCCTCAATGATTGAACCGTCCAGGCCCTGAGGCAGCAAAGCCCCAAACCATGATGCTCCTCCACCATGCTTCAGATTGGGATGAGGATCTGCTGTTGGTATGCATTCTTTCCCCTCCAAACATAGCGTTGTGCCCTTTTGCCAAAAGGTCAATTTTTGTTTCCTCTTTCCATTGTTCCAGTACCTTTGTGGAACATCCAGGTGGTCTTTGGCAAACTTGAGACGGGCAGCAATGTTTTTTTATAGAGAGCAGTAGGGATGGGCTCGAATATTTGAATATTCGAATACTCGTTACTGACGTCAGTATTTGAGTAACGTTTGGTATTCGTTTTTTTCCCTTTTTTTTTTCTTGTTTTTTTTTCTCCCCAACATGCATAATGTTAATATAAACATTAATTGACCTAGGGAACATGTTTAATAGGCTATTAAGTTAACTTTCTTGGACAGAGAAATTAAAAAAAAAAAAAAAAAAATACAACGTAAAGTGCTAGTGTGCGCACTGCGCAGGTACTCATTTCAAAAGTAAACATTACTTGCAACATGACGGCGGCCAAGAGAAGTGGTGTGTGGAAATTCTTTGAAAAAGATGACGAGGAGACAGTGCGGTGCAAGTTATGCAATGGTAAACTTGTATTTCATAAAAGTACTAGCTCGATGCTGAACCACATGCACTTAAAACATAAGGAGAAAACTTTGGAGACAGATGAGATGCAATGCATACATGTTACTGAAATAGTAATAACTGTTCTTACTTAGCTATTAACGTTAACGTTAAAGCCTAAGAGCTGTTTAATATCTGTTTAGCTTAGCAAGAAGCGGAACCAAAGTTTCCGCTTGTTTCCAGTCAACCGAGGGACCGCCCGTAATTTGTATTTATTAACCCTAACGTGAACTATAAAGAGAAATTATAAACTTGTTTTCTGTCATTGTTTATTTGCATTAATAGAAAGTAAGATATGTTCTTAGTAATGTTACAGCCCAACGAGCCGTTTTATAGCCGTTTAGCGCAGCATGAAGCAGAATGCAAGCTTTCACTTGTTTCCAGTCGGCCACGGACCTCCCCATAACTTAATTATTTAAAAAAAAAAAAAATCGAATAGTCGTTCATAAGGTAAGGAGATTAATCAAATATTGATTTTCCTTAAGATGCCCATCCCTAGAGAGCAGTGGTTTTCTCCTTGGTATTCCTTCATGATCACCACTCTTGTTTAGTGTTTTTCTTCTTGTGGACTCGTGAACCCGTTAGAAAGTTCAAGAGATGCTGCAGATCCTCAGCTGTTACCTTTGGGTTCTTTGTCACCTCCTTGACCATCATGCAGCGTGCTCTTGCTGTGATCTTTGCTGGACGTCCACTCCTAGGGAGAGTAGCACTGAATTTTCTCCATTTGTATCCAATTTGTCTGATGGAGGTCCAAGTCTTTGGAAGTAGTTTTGTAGCTTTTCCAGCCTTATGAGTCTCAACAACTCCGGAGGTCCTCTGAAATTCCTTTTGGCGGAGGCTTATTCCACTTCAACAGATCTCTTTTTTTTGTAGAGCAGAGTCTGTTGGTATCCACATTTTGTGGGTTTTTATGACAGGACACCTAACCCACCTGAATGTCATCTCATTGATTGGATCACCTGACTTCAGTTATGCCCTTTCATAGCTGTCATTACCCTAACGGTTCACATACTTTTTCCAGCTTAGGCTGTAAATGTTTGAAAAACATGTAAAAGTTTGTTCCCAAACCTTTTTCTCATAACTGTCGTTGGCCTCAGCATCCTACTAGTTGGCTCATGCACCCTCCTAGTTGGCCTGAGCGCCCTCCTACCCGGCCTCGGCACCCACCTAGGAGGCCCAGACACCCTTCTAGTTGCCCAGCATCCTCCTAGTTGCCCCCAGGTATCCTCCTAGTTGCCCCCAGGCACCCTCCTAGTTGGCCCAGGCACCTTCCTAGTTGGCCTCGGCACCATGCTAGTTATAGCTCCATGTAGTTGAGTTATGGTGAGTGACTTATTTATAGGTATCTCTCTTTCTGTCTCGGTCTCTCACCCAGGTGGATCCAGGTTTTGCCTATGCCTATACTCTGTTGGGTCATGAGTTTGTTCTGACAGAGGAGTTGGACCGAGCCTTGGCCTGCTTCCGCAATGCTATTAGAGTCAATACCAGACACTACAATGCATGGTAAAATATACTATATTTTATATATACACTACACAAAATGTCAAGAGTCAACACCAGATATAACTCATGGTAATACCATGAGTTATAAATGAAATAAAACATATGAACATGTGAAGACCAAACGTTTTTCCAATTATTTAAGAAGATATTGTCCATTAAAGTTTATTACAGCAAAGTTCATAAAATGCTTGTGAAATGAAAAATGAAGTAGCCCCAATTGATTAATTGATTCATTTTTTTGGCATTTTACCCTGTTCACATTTTTTTCGTTGAGCATATTTTCCTGTATGAATGCGACTACTAGGAGAGAAAAATTGAGGATTTTAATCAGAAAACAAGCAAGTACGCAACCTGAACCAGTAGAAAATGTTGGCCCTGTACAGCCAGCAGTAGGAGAAAATGAAGACACAAACCACTCTATCAACAAAAACTAAAACAACCAATATGATTAAAAAAAACTTTAAAAAAAACCTCACCAATCGGGGGGACTGGTTGAGTCTTCTGGAAGGCCTGCTGCCAGTTTACTACAATGGGAAAGAAGTGTGGGATGTGTGGTATATTATGATTTTAAAAATAAATGTATAAAAGAATCGTAATGGTACAAATTGAATGTTTTCTAATGCAAATGTATTATGTCTTGGTTAAATAATATTTAACCATTTAACCCCCCTTTTCCTACCTTGAAGTGGCATTTCAAAAATGATCAGATCAGATCTCAGGTTACTACAGAAGCCAGTCCTTAGAGGTATTTTGGCCATGTGGTATGCCGTACCCACAATAAAACGTAGGGACAGGACTGAGAGAGCCTCGCGCTACCGTGACGAGCGTTTTCCACTTACATTAACTGGGAAACGTAAACATTTACCAGCAGAGAGGGAAATGTACACATTTACCAAGAAATCTATACATTTACAAATTTCCCACATTTACCGTAACATATACACTACGTAACACTGTCAATACCAGACACCACAACACGTCTATATATAGATATAAACCAAATAGATATATTCTTACATTATACCACACCATTCAAGTCAACACCAAAGACTAGCTTGATAACAAATATTAAACTAATAATATACACAGTATTCTAATGTATGTTTAATGTGTGTAGGTATGGTCTGGGGATGATTTACTACAAACAGGAGAAGTTCAACCTGGCAGAAATCCACTTCAAGAAAGCTCTGAGTATCAACCCTCAGAGTTCTGTTCTGCTCTGTCACATCGGAGTGGTATGTTAGCATTTCACAATCCTCATTAGTAAGCATTAGTACTATTAGTATAGTTTGAGTGTGCATCTGTCTGTATACTACTATTACTTTGTTAATTGGTTTTAATTCATGTTACGCGTGTGTAGGTGCAGCATGCGTTGAAGAAGTCTGATGCAGCTCTGGAGACTCTGAACAGAGCGATTGGCATCGACCCCAAAAACCCACTCTGCAAATTCCACCGTGCATCCATCCTGTTTGCTAACGACAAGTACAAGGTATTTAATAATAGGGGGAACATGTTTCAAGACATTAACCTGAAAATAAATGCTGAAATTACTGATTATTTCACAGTGGTAGCATATAAAGAGTAGTGATCTATAGGTGCAGTCTATCGATGGGACCTAAACCATGAAAGCACCGAACCTCGGATACCAATATATTTTTCAAGACAATTTAGGAGTATTAAGATGATCAATTGTATTGAAGGCTGCGCTCACGTCAACTTACTATAGTGCTGAGGTTAGAATCGATAGGAGATTGTTGACCACTCTAGTGAGTGCTTTGGTGGAATGGAAAGGTCTAAACCAAGACTGAAATGGATCAAATAGGCTGTTATTTGACAATAATTCACTGAGTTGGCTGGCTACAGCCCTTATGAGTATTTTGGAGAGGAACGGCAGATTTGAGATTGGTCTGAAGGACTTTAGGATCGAGCTTTGTTTTTTGTTTAACTGCTTAATTGCAGCTGTTTTAACAGAGGGCACAGTGCCAGTGGAGAGTGAGTGATTGGTAATGATAAGAATTGAGGGTCCTAAGATTGGGAAAGGTTGTTCTAATAGCAGCCCTTGACAATAAGCTTTTTAAGTTGCTGGCCCACAGGGCCAGTAGATTTGAGAAGTTGGTGGCCCTGCTCAAAAGTTGGTGGCCCTGCTCTAAAACCAGGTGTGCGGATACTGTTTTTTTTTTGCGAATCTAAATTATTATTTTGAATTATTTCCGTTCATGTAACCCGCCATATTGATAGTGAATGCACTTCATATAGCTTGCTTTTATGTGCTAGCTTGCTTTCAGTAGTTTAGACATGGCTTTTTGTGATTGTTACCTCTGCCTCATTTGCACTAAAATCTAGCATGCACTTACCAATGTGACTGTCCCAAGCCGGTAATTTTAATTCTTGTATATCACTGCAGTCTCTTTCATCTGTTCATAAACCATCTTCCTCTTCTTCTTTCCCCCGGGCGACTGTCTGGGAGCAGGAGGCTTCAGGCGAAAAGCCATGTCTAATTACTTAATTGTGAATGAATTCTCTTCTTAATAGTACATGTATACGGGCAGTGGTCAAAGGTGGTCAAGTGTGTAATGAGGCGGGATGCTGATGGTCACCTATTACGTAATTTTGGTCCATTTCCGAATCCACACTCCTCCAGCAACGTATAGTGTAAACGAGCGGTTTGTCCCACTGTCTGAAGTGAGCGTACGTTTGATTTCTGAACGCACGTCAGGTCCGTCAGCGACCATTTAATGCGTTTCCCGGTTGTTCCCACTGTCGGACTGTGCGTAAAAAAATCGATTTTCCGAAGTTAGCCGAGCGGACACGAACTGAATCAAAATGGCAGATTGAAAGAAAGTTTACCGATTTCAACATGAAGATTTTCATTATTTGAGCATCGATAAGGTAGGAAAAAGTGTATAAAGTAATTTAAAATGTGGTGGCCCGGCCGGGCCATCGAATTAGGAAGTTTACTTAATTGTCGAGGGCTGAATAGTTTAGCAGGCAGGGGGTTGAGCATGCGGGTCACTGGTTTACATGTCCGTCTTCCAGGTGGGCTGTTCAAGGGCAAGGCTGTATCATTGGTGGAGTGTATACTGGGGATCATCTCTGATTAGTGGTTAGGGTTAGAGTGAAACAATTCATGAAGTCGTTGGCAGAGAGCTATCTGAGTCGCTGCCTGCAAGGGGTGCCATTTTCCTTAAATCTTATAAACTATACCTTTTTAATATTAAACCTGTACTATGTAACTTTATGTAATTTAGTTGGCAGCAAGAAGTAATTGTTTGCAGGTATTCTTCTTAGTGGTTTGTTGGGGTGGTGATGGTGAAAAGTTCAAAGCAGCTTCAGACATCTTTTCAGCTTACTGTATTGATACCTGAGGCGCCAGCTCACACTGCTGTTTCAGAGCTGTGTTCTTTATAACCCTCATGGAGAAAACTTACCTGACAGTGTTAGGGACTCCAACACGTCATTGGGATGAATGGCGCAAATCTACAACGGCTGAGGGTGGAGGGGCCTCAACTAGACTGAGAACCCAAATGAACTGAACCAAGCCTCACAAACCTAATCCTAACCTAATCCACACATCAAACCAACCAACCCAGACAGACAGATAAGAGATATCTACCAGAGGATGAAGGTAGGTCAGACAGATAGATATCTACCGGAGGATGAAGGTAGGTCAGACAGACAGATGGAGGTATGGATGGACAGAGATAAGAGATATCTACCAGAGGATGAACCAACCCTAACACCCCCAGGTTTGTATTGGGTAGAGAACATGGGATGGACTTTCACTAAAATATTGCTGTACCTTACTGAACTATACTGTACTACAGCTATTACACCCAAGTACTGACCTGTCTGGTTGTGTTGACCTGTCTGTATCCAGGCTGCTCTCCAGGAATTGGAGGAGTTGAAGCAGATCGTCCCCAAAGAGTCTCTGGTTTACTTCCTGATAGGCAAGGTAACGATAACCTTTAAAGATCCAGTGGTTTTAATTTACTCAGTAAATGTTTGCAATGGATTTCTAACATGAATCAGTTGGATCATCTAAGGGGTCGCCCTGACCTCTGACCCCGACAGTAGAAATGAATTGTGACTGTTGGAGGTTCAACTCTTCACTACTTTCTCCTTTTCATCCCTCTGCACTTGCACCTCCTCTCTACCTGTCTATCTGTCTGTCTCCTTATGTCTCTCCCTACCTGTCTGTCTGTGCAGGTCTATAAGAAGCTGGGTCAGACTCATCTGGCTCTGATGAACTTCAGCTGGGCGATGGACCTCGACCCCAAAGGAGCAAACAACCAGATTAAAGAAGCCATAGATAAGAGATATCTACCAGAGGATGAAGGTATGGATGGACAGAGGGAACAGGACGGTGGTAGATGGTAGTCTTCAAATATCCTTCATGTGCGTCAGATCGGTCTGGCTGGTCTCTGTTGTGTAGTGAGGAGCAGGAAGGTTGGGAACGTCAGCATGGAAGACCAATGCATTCTGTCTATTAGAGTGTGTGTGTGTGGGGGGGTTATGAACTGCAACAGCACCAATGAATACCAATCTAGATCTCAGAGTATCATGGCCGACCATATTAAAACACTGAGGTTGAGTCACACTCAGGTAGGCTAGAGAGACAGACAGGTGGCTAGACGGATTCAATCCCTTCACCACACTAACACTCAACACACTTCCCTCTCACTGTATGTTCGTTCTGTCTGTCTGTCTCTCTCTCTCTGTCTCTCTGTCTCTGTCTGTCTCTCTCCTAGCAGCTGAGGTGGAAGACAGTCAGGAGAGCAGCATGACTGACGCGGACGACACCCAATTACAGACGGCCGAGAGCGATGATGTCCTTTAACCCCGCCCTCCTCTAGTCCCCTTCCCATTTTCCTCTAGTCCCACCCCCTGTTCTTGCCAATCACAGGCTTCTATCTAAGCCCTGCCCCCCGATTTGACTTCCTGAAAGGATATTGTTGCTAGGCAACACTGGCTGCCAGGCAACAGTTGAGTCAACATCATAACAGGAAGTAGCTGAGGTGTGATGTCTTTTTTTCTTCCCGCTGAACCTTAAGTTTAGTTTCGCCCCCAACCGTCCACCCTGTTCCACGATTGGCTGAAAAAAAAGACAAACTACAGACTGCTGCTCATCCTGTAGCCCCGCCCCTTCTCTTCATCCTTCTCTCATAAAGCTTTTCTCCTGACAGCAGAGTTTTTTATGTTCTTTTTATCATCCTTATGGTAATGAATCAATAAAAATATGATAAACCACGCCTCTGCTCTTTGACTTCTCTCTTCTGATTGGTGGAAATTAGTGCCACTCTTGTCAAAGTGGAGCTAGAGAAGGGGGGTGGAGCCCCAGTACAGCCAACCAATCAGAGAAGTGGCTCATTCTGCTTGATCCAGGTCACCAAAATAGCCTCTCAATATGTAATGTGAATATCTGAAATCTTAAGAAATATACAGAGAAATTAGGCTCCGACAGCAGAAGTGTGACTGGCAGCTTTTCTTCAACCAACTCCATTTACAACAAACAGGCTATACATGTGAAGCCAATTTTTATAATTTATCCATATTGTTAAATTACAATAATTATAAAAACTTAATTTTGTCTTTTGTCTTAAATTCACAAAGCTCATGTATCGCTATAGTTTGGCTTCTTGTGAATATGACACTGTATGGTCAAACTTGTATTAACAATATATGATTTCATCTTGTCAGAAAGTTAGACAGGCCTGCATCTAGAGAAGAAGAGATGGAGTTGACGTCACCACAGCATCACCATTGATAATGCTGTGGTGACGTAAACTCTGGGTATGACCCCCAGGAATCTGGGTGTGACCCTGGACGACCAACTGTCGTTCTCTCATCGCATCAGTGACGCGCTCCTGCAGATTCCTCCTCTACAACATCAGGAGGATTCTCCTCTTCCTCAGGTGCTCATCCAGGCTCTTGTCATCTCTTGACTCCTGCAACTCCCTCCTTGCTGCCTCGGCGTCGGCCATCAGACCTCTGGAGCTTGTTCAGAAAGCTGCAGCTCGTCTGGTGTTCAACCACCAAGTTCTCCCATACAACTACCCTTCTGTTCTCTACACTGGCTCCCTGTAGCAGCTCATCCAGTTCAAGACCTTGGTGCTAGTCTATAGACCCTTTTAGTGCCTACGTCACGATGATCTCACGGTGTTAGCTGGAGGCAAAACAAAGCAAAATTGGAGGCATCACCTCACCTCAGAGCAGCAGAGTAAGAGGCTACCGTTCACCCAAAATGTCATCTTCCTGTGTTGTTGGATGCCAGAATCGAAGGAGAGGCTCCAACGTGAAATTTTATCCTATACCAGCTGCCACTGCCAGTAAAAAAAAATCGAAGACAACTATGGTTAAACGCGATAAAACTAAAGGATTGGACTGAGGCGATCATCAAAAATGCTCGTGTTTGCAGCGCACACTTCATAGGTTAAATAAAGTATCGTCTGTTTTAGGTTTGGATATGTGTCTAAAGATTTGTCATGCCCACCTAATCAAATTGGGGAACTAGGAGGAATAACATGAGGTGATTTCTCTCGTAACTCTCTTAGCGCATTAGCTAACTTTTAGTTGTAATGTTATGTGTGTGTGTGTGTGTTCGGATCGCACGACACAAAACTCATCTGGTAAATCTTTGTATTTTAAGTCTTGTACATGACCATTCAGGACATAGTTATAGGCATCTAAAGATGTATACGCCCTCAGTTTCTCTACTATACACACTTGGTTTCTCTATCAGGTCGGTGTAAATGTCTGGCCGTTCCACAGCAGGTCGTCCTGTCAGATCGTCAGGTTGGCCAATCTGGTCCCGTTGGTTCATGTTAACTTGTTCAAGTTTCACGGTCCTGGAGAGTGAGTGACCGTAAATATTCAGACCTAGCGTTATTTTCTTCAGCCATGATAAAAACAAGCCAACGAAACTTGCTAGCCAGCGTTGTTGGCTAACGTGTTCCAGCCGGGTTCTGCCTCCACCTAAGCTCCGCCCACAAAAAAACATAATGTTTACCAACTGAAAAGGGGTCTAGGGCAGTGAAAGGAACAGCTCCTTCCTAACTCCAGGCTATGGTGAAGCCTTACACCCCCGCCGACCACTTCGCTCTGCTGCTTCGAGGTGACTGGTTGCCCTGTTGCCCAGAGGCCCCTGGGGGCTGATCTACACAGTCACAACTTTTCTCTGTTCTGGCCCCACAGTGGTGGAATGAACTCCCCATTGATGTCAGGACAGCAGAGTCGCTGCCCATCTTTCACCGCAGGCTGAAAACCTCTTCAGGAAACACTACCCTGACCCTTCCTCTTCAGGAAACACTACCCTGACCCTTCCTCTTCTAGAAACACTACCCTGACCCTTCCTCTAGAAACACTACCCTGACCCTTCCTCTTCTAGAAACACTACCCTGACCCTTCCTCTAGAAACACTACCCTGACCCTTCCTCTAGAAACACTACCCTGACCCTTCCTCTTCTAGAAACACTACCCTGAGCCACATTTTCAATAATAGTTTACATGTGATGCATGATAGTGCATGGTACTTGATATATGAGGGAATTATATCCTTTGTATCAAGGTGCTGGTGGGAATGAACAAGCACACAAAACTCTGGTGGCCTTGATGTTTTATCACCTGGTGATCTGGTCCTAGCAGACTCCTTGGGCTTGTCTGGTACATGCTACTAAAGGGCAACAGCATTGCACCTGGCTGAACTCGAGACCAGCAGCTGTCTGGATCCACGTTGAACTGGTCATAGTTCTTGTGAGGAACAAGTACACCATCTTACATCACTTGACAAGATGGTCAGAATAGCATGTCTCGATAAGTGTTCTCAATGTAACATAATTTATTTGGTGTTTTTTATGCATGTCTGCTCCTTTTCTTATGCATTTCCTTTGCAATAAATACTGTGGCAGTAAAATACACCATTCCATTCAATATCATTATTGAAGGAACATCAATAAGTGATAGTATTGTAGTCATTTAAGAAGAACTTTATTTGCAACATTGAACACATGCAGGGGGGAAACGGCCACACAACACACTTTTAGAGTGTCCAAGTTGAATGAAATTCTGCTCTTATCCCATCCCCGCCGATCTTCCTCCAAACCAGCCAGGGAGCAGAGGGCCGCGCCCGGGGACCAGGTCCAGGTCCAGGTGTTTATGTCGCCGTCCTTGTCAGGGACAGTCGACTGGATATTGCATGTTTTTAGACGGGTTCTTTCCAGGAGGAAACCCAAGTGAACACGGGGAGAACATGCAAACTCCACACAGAAAGGCCCAGGAGATAACCCACCTGGGCACCCCAGACTCACCAGCGCCCCAGGCGGGAATCGAACCCAGGACCTTCTTGCTGTGAGGCAGCAGTGCAAGCACTGCGCCACCGTGCCACACATTTATCAGTATTTTCACTTTTCAAATGAATGTGAGCTTGCAGGGCCGGCTCAATAGAACAATACAATACAGCAATACACAACAAATTAAAAATAAAATACATTTCCACCTGTGACCTTTTACCCAACAGTTCAGGTAGTATCCTGGCAAGTCAACCACTTTCATCTAGGCATCATGAAAGAACACAGGATCATGTTGGATCCGCTGAATGGGGGGGGGGTATATACATACCTGACATACCTGAACTCTTCCTATGATATACTAATACTATGAAGTACTATGATACACTAGTACTATTGAGCACTTTTCATACATAAGATGTAGCTCAAAGTACTTTACATTAAATCAATAAAAGCAATGGCAAGGATAAAAATAATAAAAGTTAAATCATTTAAAAAGCAGGTATCATCTGCATAACTGGAAATTGACCCCATATTCCCTAATAAAAAAGGGAAAATTTGAAATTAGTCTAAAATTGTTTATTTAGTAGCATGTTTTTTATATCTTATCATATCTAGTAACACAGATTAACAACAGTGATAATAATAACAGGTGGTTGACTAACCAGTATGATGGCTAAATACTCAAAAGAAGGAAAATTACCAGCTGTCGGCAGTAATAGTGGCAAACCCACCACCATGTTTCAGTTCCATCTCACTTAAGATAAAACCTAATTTATGGTTAGAAATATATTCATTCACATAGAATGTTTTACCCTTAAATATTTTTAGCTTCTTGGCATATTACTTACAAAGCCATCAACAGTGGGAGAAATGGCAGTAAGATTAGAGATCACTTTTTAACAGTGAATTTCACTGATCTATTAGATCTATTAGGATGGAAAAAGGAATTGGGTCCACCACCAGAGGGAGCAAGTGAGTGGGAATAGGTTGTGGAGGAGAGGAACACCTGTGGCTGATAACCAATTTGGCATTTAGTGTGTCTGGACATGGAGGTGCCAGTCAGACCCTGGGTGCATTTTGGATTGTATAAAGTATATGATTTGATAAAATCAAAGCAAGGGAACTGGTCCAGACCATGTCACAGTCTGTAAGACTGGATAAAAACCTATTTTAGTATTTCTGACTGCTGGGATGCGGCATCATTGCAGCCATTATGGACAATTACATTGCGAGAAGATGGATTTTCCAGAAGGCTTTCTAGCATATTAACACCTTGGCGCCGGGAAAGCAGTACGTTTAAACTGATTTTCATTTAATGTTTGCAATGATTGAATCGTCGAGTATAAGTGAGTACGGAGGGGGGGGGTCGGTCGGGTCCAGCGGAGCAGGAGGAGGCAGCAGCAGGCCGAGATGACACTCCAATACCCGGCTGATGACACTCCAATACCCGGCTGATGACCGGCTGATGACACTCCAATACCCGGCTGATGACACTCCAATACCCGGCTGATGACACTCCAATACCCGGCTGATGACACTCCAATACCATGCGGGTTACGGCGATCATACGGATACAGAAACTCATCCATGTCCAGGATGTCAGATCTGTTCCCCAGCTGGAGGGCTGGTGTGGCGGCTTCCACCACAGTCCATGGCTCAGGCTGGTATGGAGTGGAGCTAACCAGTGTTTTGGGTCAAAAACCCAACTGGACCCAGGGATCTGAGGACTGAATTGGGGACAGTTGAGTCCAACTCTTCAAGAGTGTCAATGAGCTTCTCATCTTCCTGTATGTGGAGATTCTTCCTTCAAGCTCCATGACCTTCTGATTGAGGCGACTGCAGCCGGACGTGGAGGTGAGTGGAGGCATGGCAGAAGACACTGATTAGGTTTAGATTTTATTATTTAGTATGAGTATTATTTGGATTCTATTATTTAGTATGAGTATTGTTTAGATTCTATTATTTAGTATGAGTATTGTTTAGATTCTATTATTTAGTATCACTGCTGAAAGGGTTAGGTGATGAACAGTATCCACAGGAGGTCTGGATCCTGCTCCGGTGAGCTTGTATCCTCCCGGTAGTTGGTGTCCTGGTAGTTTATGCTAGTACTAAAGATAAAACATAGCGATCAACAGTGGATCACAACAGATCAAGGCAGGATGGCGATCAGGAGTAATTCGCTAAAACAAACTAAAATTATCATAAAAACCAGAGACCCTCCCTGTAACCATGACCTCAGACCTCAACCCGACCATTTCACACTCCAGGACACGTCAGACTGGACAGCATCATCTTTTCACTTTTTATTTAGAATAAAGTACCAATAAGTAGCCGAATACTGTCGGATTTAAGTGAAACTTTATTGGTAAAAAGCACAGTTGGGAGCGAGAGAGTCGTAGCGAGGTGGATTTGGTAGTAGTAGTTACTGTCTGGAGAGAGAGACAGCTAGACAGAGAGACAGACAGATAGAGAGTGAGAGACAGGTAAAGGGGTGTTGATGGTGGATCTGGCACAAAATGTCTTGTGGTGTGTGTTGGAGTGTGTATGTGGTGTGTGTGCGTGTGGTGTGTGTTGGAGTGTGTGTGTGTGTTGGAGTGTGTATGTGGTGTGTGTGCGTGTGGTGTGTGTTGGAGTGTGTGCATGTGGTGTGAGTGTGTGTGTGTGTGTGTTGGAGTGTGTGCGTGGTGTGTGTGTTGGAGTGTGTGTGTGCGTGTGGTGTGTGTGTGAGTGTGTGTGCGTGTGGTGTGTGTTGGAGTGTGTGTGTGTGGTGTGTGTGTGTGTGGTGTGTGTGTGTGTGGTGTGTGTGTGTGTGTGTTGGAGTGTGTGTGTGTGGTGTGTGTGTGTGTGTGTGTGTGTGGGGTGTGTGTGTGTGTGTGTGTGTTGGAGTGTGTGTGTGGTGTGTGTTGGAGTGTGTGTGTGTGGTGTGTGTGTGTGTGTGTGTGTGTGGGGTGTGTGTGTGTGTGTGTTGGAGTGTGTGTGTGGTGTGTGTATAACAAAGGAGGACAGAGGGAATGACGATTCTTCTCTGTTTGTTTCTCTTCTATCGGTTTCCTCCGTTTGCAGCTGGGAGACAGGCAGAAGGCTCATCCAATCACAGGCCTTGTTTAGCAAAGGAGGCGGAGACCTAACAGGAAGAGAATCTAGTTTTAATTGTTGAAGCTTCTGGATGGAGTTGATGGTGTGGCTCCAATTAGTTTGGAGAGGAAATGGTATAATAATGCTGAGGTCAAAGGTCAGACTGTCAGAGGATGGCATTAACAGTGAAACAGACGAAAGCTGACCTGAGATCTGATTGTTGTTTTAGACTTTTTACATTCCAATGTATCTCTGAGGATTCAGGTGTAACCGAACTACTGAGACAGTATGGAGGACATTGTAGTGGTTAACTAGGGTGAGATGCTGCACAGGCTGCACAGGTGATGTGAGACAGTTTCAGGTGGTGAAGGTGATGGTGGAGTTTACTCACAGTTCAGATGTTAGGTTGGATATCCGATGAACGGGGAGTCTGGATGGGTTAGTAAAGCAGCAGGTGTGGAATGATTGATGCGAGTGTGTATGGCAGCGGGTATGTCAAACTTATACGTCAAACCAGTAAAAACAAGCTGATCCAACGAAAAATAATTAAAGACGAACTCAACAGAAACATCCAGAACTGAGACAGTATGGAGGACATGGTTAGTTAGATGAAGAGGAAACTACTAGTTTGAAGGACATGGTTGGTTAGATGGCAACAAGGTTTTATATCAAACCAGAATTTAAGGGTGCGTTTGGTTCGGGACCAGGGGCCTCATTTATAAAGGTTGCTACGCACAAAAAAGTGGCGTTAAGGGGGGTGAAATGTGCGTACGCATATTTTACCGCAAACGTCAGGATTTATAGAAAAATTCTATGCGGTAAAATGTGCGCACATCTACGCATCCTTTCACCCGTAGAGATCACCGCAAAGTTTTTCAGACACGGGAATCAGCGACGCCCGATGGGGAGATCACAAAATTAAGTTCAGTCCTCTTAAAAACATAGTTTTATAAGTGTGCTTTCACAGGGTTTGTGGTCTGTTGTATCTGTTAAGTCACTACTTAAAACCTATTTTTATAAAAGGCATTCTCTTAACTCTTATTTTATTGATTATTTTACCGGGCGGCGCCAGAATGAAGTGAAATAAAACTCATTGATTTAACCTGCAACAGCCTCAGAAAGGCTAAATAACAACAACATAATGCTACTGTTCAAAATCAAAGAATACATTTATTAATCAGACTCACATAAGAACGAAGCACTGAGAGAATTTATGAACGAGAACGATTCTGTCAAAATCAGCAGGAGTAGAAACCGCAGTTTGCGGCTTGCATCCCTCTCTCTCTCTCTCTCTCTCTCTCTCTCTCTCTCTCTGTCTCTCTCTCTCTCTTTCTCTCTCTCTCTCTCTCACTGTCTCTCTTCCTCTCTCTCTCTCTCTCTCTCTCCCTCTCTCTCTCTCTCTCTCTAACTTGTATGGGCAAGCACTTTTCATACTAGTCTTCACAAAATTTTGGTTCTCCAGAAACGCTTTGTTAGGATCGCGACTCGATCTGAGCCACGTACCTCATCGGGGCCTTTATTTCAGAAACTCAACATCCTTACTATTTATAATCTAAATATTTTTCAAATATGTGATTGATTGATCCCTGTCTGTAAGATAAAATTGAATGGGGGGAGGCTTCATATAAGCCTTTCAGGCTTTCTGTCTCTTCCTGCACTGTATTTTCTTTGTATTTTGTACCCAATCATCATTGTACCTTTTTTTTTTTACTGTGCGAATATACTAACTAACCTCTCTCTCTCTCTCTCTCTCTCCCCAACGGGGGAAATGGAATTAGGGCTGATAGTTGTATTTACCACCATGAAAAGCAAGCAGGCTGAGAAACCGAACTAAGTGACGTGTCTGTCTGTCTATCATCTCCTCTGTTTCAGCTACTATGGACGCCCCAACATACACCAATGGAAATATTTTTCTATAGATACATAAAGCTTAAACAGAGGGGGCAAAAATACAACTACGGGGCTAAGCATATTTTACTCTTTCATATGTAGCTCCTAATGCTCAATGTTGTATAACTTTTAAACTGTTTTTAAATTGTTTTTATCATTTTGTTCATCATCAGTTTGTCTCCCATTTTTATTTTGTCTTCTAAAGCACTTTGTAACTTTGTTTTGAAAAGTGCTATATAACAAAAGTTTATTTCTATTATTATTAAGGTGCCGGATTATTAGAGCTTGTGCGGTTCTCCACAATGTGGCCCAGATCCTCTACTGACCCCCAGACAGTAGCTACACCTTTACGGCGCTCAACCTCACTGATGAGCCTCAACCTCACTGATGAGCCTCAACCTCACTGATGAGCCTCAACCTCACTGATGAGCCTCAATCTCGCACTCCGCAAATTTCGTCTTTCTTGCAGCTGGCGTCTCTCAGTCTTTCCCTCATTGATAGTCAACAAAGGCTCCTTAACAACGTCGGCATATTCATGACCTATTTAGCATTGACCATTTATGGATGATTGTGGGACGACACTGGGAGGAGTAGTGGGAGGACACTGGGAGGAGTACACAAGCGCACAATTCACCGCAGGTGGGTATTTATAAAGAGAAGACTGCGTACAGGTGTGTATTTATAAAGAGAAGACTGCGTACAGGTGTGTACCGCACGGTTTTATAAATCTGAATATTTTCTTGCGTTAGTAGATTCTGAGGTTTGTGCATACGCAATGTTTTAGGATGGAATCTACGCAAAGTTTTATAAATGAGGCCCCAGGTCTCCAGTTCTGTTAGGGTGCGTTTGGTTTGGGACCAGGTCTCCAGTTCTGTTAGGGTGCGCTTGGTTTGGGACCAGGTCTCCAGTTCTGTTAGGGTGCGTTCGGTTTGGGACCAGGTCTCCAGTTCTGTTAGGGTGCGTTCGGTTTGGGACCAGGTCTCCAGTTCTGTTAGGGTGCGTTCGGTTTGGGACCAGGTCTCCAGTTCTGTTAGGGTGCGTTTGGTTTGGGACCAGGTCTACAGTTCTAGGGTGTGTTTGATATCAGGTCTTAAGGTCTGATAGTGTGTATTTGATTCGGGAAACTGTGTTTTACTACCTGGTCAGCCAGCATGTCAAGGGGCGGAGCTTCAGCCGCATTCAGGCTGCCAGACAAAGAATCGTTGCTAAGGCGACGGGGAGAGGTCTGGTTAGAGGAGTGGGCAGAGCCAGACTGGATGATGATGTCAGCACCATGGTCTGTTCGGGCTTTGGCCGATTCCTTGAAGGTCAGCTTTTGACCCTCTATCTGTTAAAATATTAAATATAACATATATATCATCATCATCATCATCATGACCCTCTATCTGTTAAAATATTAAATATAACATATATATCATCATCATCATCATGACTCTATCTGTTATAATATTAAATGTAACATATATATCATCATCATCATCATGACTCTATCTGTTATAATATTAAATATAACATATATATCATCATCATCATCATCATGACCCTCTATCTGTTAAAATATTAAATATAACATATATATCATCATCATCATCATGACTCTATCTGTTATAATATTAAATATAACATATATATCATCATCATCATCATGACTATCTGTTATAATATTAAATATAACATATATATCATCATCATCATCATCATGACTCTATCTGTTATAATATTAAATATAACATATATATCATCATCATCATCATCATGACTCTATCTGTTATAATATTAAATATAACATATATATCATCATCATCATCATCATGACCCTCTATCTGTTAAAATATTAAATATAACATATATATCATCATCATCATCATGACCCTCTATCTGTTATAATATTAAATATAACATATATATCATCATCATCATCATGACTCTCTGTTAAAATATTAAATATAACATATATCAGATCATTACATCTGTCTAGACTGTCTCTCTGAAGATCAGCTTATGATTGTCTATTTGTTATGAACTATAATAATAAAATGTGTGTTTAGTGTATATAGTGTGTTTAGTGTATAGTGTGTGTTTAGTGTATATACAGTGTGTTTAGTGTATATACAGTGTTTAGTGTATAGTGTGTGTTTAGTGTATATACAGTGTGTTTAGTGTATAGTGTGTGTTTAGTGAATATACAGTGTGTTTAGTGTATAGTGTGTTTAGTGAATATAGTGTGTATTGTGTGTTTAGTGTATATACAGTGTGTTTAGTGTATAGTGTGTTTAGTGAATATACAGTGTGTTTAGTGTATAGTGTGTTTAGAAAATATACAGTGTGTTTAGTGTATATACAGTGTTTAGTGTATATAGTGTGTTTAGTGTAGTTTGAGTTTAGTGTATAAACAGTGTGTTTAGTGTATGTAGTGGCCATTTGTCCAGAAAAAACAAATTAAACTTTAAACCAAACATAATCAAAAGGCCACTGATGCACCATGGGGATGTGGTTTAACGCAGGCAAAAGAAGATAAATGTCCATACCAGATCTTGCGTTCTGTTATGATTTATTTCCAAATTAATAAAACAAACAAAAGAACAAAGAAAATCATGGCTGCTGGTGCCTCCTTTGCACTGGTAAAAAACCATAGGCCCATCCAGGTGCATGCTGGTCCTCAAGGTGCCTACCTACCTAAATAACCTCAGGTGCCCACAGTGTGACCCAATTACCAAAAAATAAACAAAAATATTAACTATGCAAATCTAAATATCCTAAACAAATAACCAACAAAGAATATTATCAAAACACTTAAGTTAATCAAACAAAGTTACTCATAATTAGCAATTTATGAGTAAATAGCAAATTTTCAACTAAAACTAAAAACAAAGACTAAACTTTACAAATAGCTCCTACAGTGTATATACACTGTTTAGTGTATAGTGTGTGTTTAGTGTTTAGTGTGTGTTTAGTGTATATACAGTGTGTTTAGTGAATACAGTGTGTTTAGTGTATAGTGTGTGTTTAGTATATACAGTGTGTTCAGTGTAGTGTGTTTAGTGTATATAGTTTGTTTAGTGTATAGTTTGTTTAGTGTATATACAGTGTGTTTAGTGTATAAACAGTGTGTTTAGTGTATATTGTGTTTAGTGAATATACAGTGTTTAGTGTATATAGAGTGTTTAGTGTATATACAGTGTGTTTAGTGTATGTTTAGTGTATATACAGTGTGTTTAGTGTATAATGTGTGTTTAGTGTATATAGTGTGTTTAGTGTATAAACAGTGTGTATAGTGTGTGTTTAGTGTATATACAGTGTGTTTAGTGTATAGTGTGTGTTTAGTGTATATACAGTGTTTAGTGTATGTTTAGTGTATAGTGTGTGTGTTTAGTGTGTTAAGTGAATATACAGTGTGTTTAGTGTATATACAGTGTGTTTAGTGTATAGTGTGTTTAGTGAATATACAGTGTGTTTAGTGTATAGTGTGTGTTTAGTGTATATACAGTGTGTTTAGTGTATAGTGTGTTTAGTGTAGTGTGTTTAGTGTATATAGTTTGTTTAGTGTATAGTTTGTGTTTAGTGTATAGTGTGTTTAGTGTATAGTTTGTGTTTAGTGTATATAGTGTGTTTAGTGTATATAGTGTGTGTTTAGTGTAGTTTGTGTTTAGTGTATATAGTGTGTTTAGTGTATATAGTGTGTGTTTAGTGTAGTTTGTGTTTAGTGTATAAACAGTGTGTTTAGTGTATTGTGTGTTTAGTGTATGAACAGTGTGTTTAGTGTATAGTGTTTAGTGTATAGTGTTTAGTGTATAAACAGTGT